>JAJOZX010015327.1:0-60522 GCA_023014485.1 Bathynomus jamesi | reverse complement strand
CATTCGGAAGATCTCCGGTTCGATTCCGGGTGGTAACTTCATTTTTCATTTGTTCGTTCTTCCTCCTCATCTTGTGCGGAAACGTTCTTCTACACAAGCTCGTTCTTACATTAAATATATTGTGTGTTGGTTTGCAGTTAAAATGTATATATAGGAACGGCATGCGACGGTGCCCCCTCAGAGCATTGGTTTCTGCTCGTATGTAGGAGAATACGACGTTTGATCAATCGAGGTCCATTGTGAAGTGGGATCGCATATCTGACCGGCAATCGGAAGATCTCCGTTCGATTTCCCGGGTGGTAAACATTTTTCATTGGTTCGTTCTTCACTTCATCTTGTGCGGAACGTTCTACTAACCCAAGCGTCGATCTTACATTAAATAAATGGTGTGTTTGCAGTTAAAAATGTATATATAGGTACGGCATGCCAAGGTGCCCCCTCAGAGCATTGGTTTCTGCTCGTATGTAGGAGAATTACGACGTTTGATCAATCGAGGTCCATGGTGTAGTGGATACCATAACTGACCTGCAATCGGAAGATCCCGGTTTCGATTCCAGGGTGGTAACCTCATTTTTCATTCGTTCGTTCTTCCTCATCATCTTGTGTGGAACGTTCTTCTGCACAAGCTTCGATCTTTACATTAATTAAACTGTGTGTTATTTGCAGTTAAAATGTATATATATAGGAACGGCATGCGAAGGTGCCCCCTCAGAGCATTGGTTTCTGGTCGCATGTAGATGAATTACGAGGTTTGATTAATCGAGGTCCATGGTGTAGTGGTTAGCATATCTGACCGGCAAGAAGATACCGGGTTGGGTTCCCCGGTGGTAACCTCATTTTTCATTTTTTCGTTCTTCCTCCTCATTTTGTGCGGAACGTTCTTCTACACAAGCGTCGTTCTTTACATTAATTATAATGTGTGTTGTTTGCAGTTAAAATGTATATATAGGTACGGCATGCGAAGGTGCCCCCTCAGAGCATTGGTTTCTGCTCGTATGTAGGAGAATTACGACGTTTGATCAATCGAGGTCCATTGTGAAGGGGATCGCATATCTGACCGGCAATCGGAAGATCTCCGGTTCGATTCCCGGGTGGTAACTTCATTTTTCATTGGTTCGTTCTTCCTTCTCATCTTGTGCGGAACGTTCTTCTACCCAAGCGTCGTTCTTTACATTAAATATATTGTGTGTTGTTTGCAGTTAAAATGTATATATAGGTACGGCATGCGAAGGTGCCCCCTCAGAGAATTGGTTTCTGCTCGTATGTAGGAGAATTACGACGTTTGATCAATCGAGGTCCATGGTGTAGTGGATACCATATCTGACCTGCAATCGGAAGATCCCGGGTTCGATTCCAGGGTGGTAACCTCATTTTTCATTCGTTCGTTCTTCCTCATCATCTTGTGCGGAACGTTCTTCTGCACAAGCTTCGATCTTTACATTAATTAAACTGTGTGGTTATTTGCACTTAAAATTTGTATATATATAGGAACGGCATGCGAAGGTGCCCCCTCAGAGCATTGGTTTCTGGTCGCATGTAGGAGAATTACGAGGTTTGATTAATCGAGGTCCATGGTGTAGTGGTTAGTATATCTGACCGGCAAGAAGATACCGGGTTGGGTTCCCCGGTGGTAACCTCATTTTTCATTTGTTCGTTCTTCCTCTTCATCTTGTGCGGAACGTTCTTCTACACAAGCGTCGTTCTTTACATTAATTATACTGTGTTGTTGTTTGCAGTTAAAATGTATATATAGGTACGGCATGCGAAGGTGCCCCATCAGAGCATTGGTTTCTGCTCTTATGTAGGAGAACTACGACGTTTGATCAATCGAGGCCAATGGTGTAGTTGATAGTATATCTGACCAGCAATCGGAAGATCCCGTTTTCGATTCCCGGGTGATAAGCTCATTTTTCATTTGTTCGTTCTTCCTCCTCATCTTGTGCGGAACGTTCTTCTAAACAAGCGTCGTTCTTTACCTTAATTATACAGTGTTGTTTGCATTTAAAATGTATATATAGGTACGGCATGCGAAGGTGCCCAATGAGAGCATTGGTTTCTGCTCGTATATAGTTGAATTCCGACGATTGATCAATCGAGGTCAATTGTGAAGTGGATAGCATATCTGACCGGCAATCGGAAGATCCCCGGTTCGATTCCCGGGTTGTAACCTCATTTTTCATTTGTTCGTTCTTCCTCCTCATCTTTTGCGGAACGTTCTTCTACACAAGCGTCGTTCTATACATTAATTATACTCTGTGTTGTTTGCAGTTAAAATGTATATATAGGTGCGGCATGCGAGGTTGCCCCATCAGAGCATTGGTTTCTGCTCGTATGTAGGAGAACTACGACGTTTGAACAATCGAGGCCAATTGTGTAGTTGATAGTATATCGGACCAGCAATCGGAAGATCCCGGTTTCGATTCCCGGGTGGTAAGCTCATTTTTCATTTGTTCGTTCTTCCTCCTCATCTTGTGCGGAACGTTCTTCTACATAAGCGTCGTTCTTTACATTAATTATACAGTGTTGTTTGCATTTAAAATGTATATATAGGTACGGCATGCGAAGGTGCTCCATCAGAGCATTGGGTTCTGCTCGTATGTAGGTGAATTCCGACGTTTGATCAATCGAGGTCCATTGTGAAGTGGATAGCATATCTGACCGGCTATCGGAAGATCCCAGGTTCGATTCCCGGGTGGTAACCTCATTTTTCATTTGTTCGTTCTTCCTTCATCTTTTGCGGAAACGTTCTTCTACACAAGCGTCGTTCTATACATTAATTATACTGTGTGTTGTTTGCAGTTAAAATGTATATATAGGTGCGGCATGCGAAGTTGCCCCATCAGAGCATTGGTTTCTGCTCTTATGTAGGAGAACTACGACGTTTGAACAATCGAGGCCAATTGTGTAGTTGATAGTATATCGGACCAGCAATCGGAAGATCCCGGTTTCGATTCCCGGGTGGTAAGCTCATTTTTCATTTGTTCGTTCTTCCTCCTCATCTTGTGCGGAACGTTCTTCTACACAAGCGTCATTCTTTACATTAATTATACTGTGTTGGTTGCATTTAAAATGTATATATAGGAACGGCATGCGAAGGTGCCCCCTCAGAGCATTGGTTTCTGCTCGTATGTAGGAGAATTACGACGTTTGATCAATCGAGGTCCATTGTGAAGTGGATAGCATATCTGACCAGCAATCGGAAGATCCCCGGTTCGATTCCCGGGGGGTAACTTCATTTTTCATTTGTTCGTTCTTCCTCCTCATTGTGCGGAACGTTCTTCTACACAAGCTTCGTCTTTACATTAAATATATTGTGTGTTGTTTGCAGTTAAAAGTATATATAGGTACGGCATGCGTAGGTGCCCCCTCAGAGCATTGGTTTCTGCTCGTATGTAGGAGAATTACGACGTTTGATCAATCGAGGTCCATTGTGAAGGGGATCGCATATCTGAACGGCAATCGGAAGATCTCCGGTTCGATTCCCGGGTGGTAACTTCATTTTTCATTTGTTCGTTCTTCCTCCTCATCTTGTGCGGAACGTTCTTCTACACAAGCTTCGTTCTTTACATTAAATATATTGTGTGTTGTTTGCAGTTAAAATGTATATATAGGTACGGCATGCCAAGGTGCCCCCTCAGAGCATTGGTTTCTGCTCGTATGTAGGAGAATTACGACGTTTGATCAATCGAGGTCCATGGTGTAGTGGATACCATAACTGACCTGCAATCGTAAGATCCCGGTTTCGATTCCAGGGTGGTAACCTCATTTTTCATTCGTTCGTTCTTCCTCATCATCTTGTGTGGAACGTTCTTCTGCACAAGCTTCGATCTTTACATTAATTAAACTGTGTGTTATTTGCAGTTAAAATGTATATATATAGGAACGGCATGCGAAGGTGCCCCATCAGAGCATTGGTTTCTGGTCGCATGTAGGAGAATTACGAGGTTTGATTAATCGAGGTCCATGGTGTAGTGGTTAGCATATCTGACCGGCAAGAAGATACCGTGTTGGGTTCCCCGGTGGTAACCTCATTTTTCATTTGTTCGTTCTTCCTCCTCATCTTGTGCGGAACGTTCTTCTACACAAGCGTCGTTCTTTACATTAATTATACTGTGTGTTGTTTGCAGTTAAAATGTATATATAGGTACGGCATGCGAAGGTGCCCCTCAGAGCATTGGTTTCTGCTCGTATGTAGGAGAATTACGACGTTTGATCAATCGAGGCCAATGGTGTAGTGGATAGCATATCTGACCGGCGATCGGAAGCTACCGGGTTGGGTTCCCTTGTGGTAACCTTATTTTTCATTTGTCGTTCTTCCTCCTCATTTGTGCGGAACGTTCTTCTACACAAGCGTCGTTCTTTACATTAAATATAGTGTTTTGTTTGCAGTTAAAATGTGCATATATAGGTACGTCAAGCGAAGGTGACCCCTCAGTGCATTGGTTTCTGCTCGTATGTAGGAGAATTACGACGTTTGATCGATCGAGGTCCATTGTGTAGTGGATAGCATATCTGACAGGCATCCGGAAGATCCCGTGTTCGGTTCCAGGGTGGTAACCACATTTTTCATTTGTTCGTTCTTCCTTCTCATCTTTTGCGGAACGTTCTTCTACACAAGCGTCGTTCTTTACATTAATTATACTCTGTGTTGTTTGCAGTTAAAATGTATATGTAGGTATGGCATGCGAAGGTGCCTCCTCAGAGCATTGGTTTCTGCTCGTATGTAGGAGAATTACGACGTTTGATCAATCGAGGCCCATGTTGTATTGGTTAGCATATCTGACCCGCAATCGTAAGATCCCGGAATCGATTCCAGGGTGATAAAATCATTTTTCATTTGTTCGTTTTCCTCCTCATCTTGTGCGAAACGTTCTTCTACACAAGCGTCGTTGTTTACATTTATTACACTGTGTGTTGTTTGCATTTAAAATGTATATATAGGTAAGGCATGGGAAGGTGCCCCCTCAGAGCATTGGTTTCTGCTCGTATGTAGGAGAATTACGACGTTTGATCAATCGAGGTCCATGGTGAAGTGGATAGCATATCTGAACGGCAATTGGAAGATCCTGGGTTCGGTTTCCGGGTGGTAACCTCATTTTTCATTTGTTCGTTCTTCCTCCTCATCTTGTGCTTAACGTTCTTCTACACAAGCGTCGTTCTATACATTAATTATACTGTGTGTTGTTTGCAGTTAAATGTATATATAGGTACGGCATGCGAAGGTGCCCCATCAGAGCATTGGTTTCTGCTCTTATGTAGGAGAACTACGACGTTTGATCAATCGAGGCCAATGGTGTAGTTGATAGTATATCTGACCAGCAATCGGAAGATCCCGTTTTCGATTCCCGGGTGATAAGCTCATTTTTCATTTGTTCGTTCTTCCTCCTCATCTTGTGCGGAACGTTCTTCTAAACAAGCGTCGTTCTTTACCTTAATTATACAGTGTTGTTTGCATTTAAAATGTATATATAGGTACGGCATGCGAAGGTGCCCCCTCAGAGCATTGTTTTCTGCTCGTATGTAGGAGAATTACGACGTTTGATCAATCGAGGGCCATGGTGTAGTGGATAGCATATCTGACAGGCAATCGGAAGATACCGGGTTCGATTCCAGGGTGGTAACCTCATTTTCATTTGTTCGTTCTCCCTCCTCATCTTGTGCTTAACGTTCTTCTACACAAGCGTCGTTCTATGCATTAATTATACTCTGTGTTGTTTGCAGTTAAAATGTATATATAGGTACGGCATGCGAAGTTGCCCCCTCAGAGCATTGGTTTCTGCTCGTATGTAGGAGAACTACGACGTTTGATCAATCGAGGCCAATGGTGTAGTTGATAGTATATCTGACCAGCAATCGGAAGATTCAGGTTTTGATTCCCGGATGGTAAGCTCATTTTTCATTTGTTCGTTCTTCCTCCTCATCTTGTGCGGAACGTTCTTCTACATAAGCGTCGTTCTTTACATTAATTATAC
Organism: Bathynomus jamesi; assembly: GCA_023014485.1. Taxonomy (NCBI): domain Eukaryota; kingdom Metazoa; phylum Arthropoda; class Malacostraca; order Isopoda; family Cirolanidae; genus Bathynomus; species Bathynomus jamesi. The sequence continues at coordinate 54,550 of JAJOZX010015327.1, read as the reverse complement.
AGTGTTGTTTGCATTTAAAATGTATATATAGGTACGGCATGCGAAGGTGCCCCATCAGAGCATTGGTTTCTGCTCGTATATAGTTGAATTCCGACGATTGATCAATCGAGGTCAATTGTGAAGTGGATAGCATATCTGACCGGCAATCGGAAGATCCCCGGTTCGATTCCCGGGTGGTAACCTCATTTTTCATTTGTTCGTTCTTCCTCCTCATCTTTTGCGGAACGTTCTTCTACACAAGCGTCGTTCTATACATTAATTATACTCTGTGTTGTTTGCAGTTAAAATGTATATATAGGTGCGGCATGCGAGGTTGCCCCATCAGAGCATTGGTTTCTGCTCGTATGTAGGAGAACTACGACGTTTGAACAATCGAGGCCAATTGTGTAGTTGATAGTATATCGGACCAGCAATCGGAAGATCCCGGTTTCGATTCCCGGGTGGTAAGCTCATTTTTCATTTGTTCGTTCTTCCTCCTCATCTTGGCGGAACGTTCTTCTACATAAGCGTCGTTCTTTACATTAATTATACAGTGTTGTTTGCATTTAAAATGTATATATAGGTACGGCATGCGAAGGTGCTCCATCAGAGCATTGGGTTCTGCTCGTATGTAGGTGAATTCCGACGTTTGATCAATCGAGGTCCATTGTGAAGTGGATAGCATATCTGACCGGCAATCGGAAGATCCCAGGTTCGATTCCCGGGTGGTAACCTCATTTTTCATTTGTTCGTTCTTCCTCCTCATCTTTTGCGGAACGTTCTTCTACACAAGCGTCGTTCTATACATTAATTATACTGTGTGTTGTTTGCAGTTAAAATGTATATATAGGTGCGGCATGCGAAGTTGCCCCATCAGAGCATTGGTTTCTGCTCGTATGTAGGAGAACTACGACGTTTGAACAATCGAGGCCAATTGTGTAGTTGATAGTATATCGGACCAGCAATCGGAAGATCCCGATTTCGATTCCCGGGTGGTAAGCTCATTTTTCATTTGTTCGTTCTTCCTCCTCATCTTGTGCGGAACGTTCTTCTACACAAGCGTCATTCTTTACATTAATTATACTGTGTTGGTTGCATTTAAAATGTATATATAGGAACGGCATGCGAAGGTGCCCCCTCAGAGCATTGGTTTCTGCTCGTATGTAGGAGAATTACGACGTTTGATCAATCGAGGTCCATTGTGAAGTGGATAGCATATCTGACCAGCAATCGGAAGATCCCCGGTTCGATTCCGGGGGGTAACTTCATTTTTCATTTGTTCGTTCTTCCTCCTCATCTTGTGCGGAACGTTCTTCTACACAAGCTTCGTTCTTTACATTAAATATATTGTGTGTTGTTTGCAGTTAAAATGTATATATAGGTACGGCATGCGAAGGTGCCCCCTCAGAGCATTGGTTTCTGCTCGTATGTAGGAGAATTACGACGTTTGATCAATCGAGGTCCATTGTGAAGGGGATCGCATATCTGAACGGCAATCGGAAGATCTCCGGTTCGATTCCCGGGTGGTAACTTCATTTTTCATTGGTTCGTTCTTCCTTCTCATCTTGTGCGGAACGTTCTTCTACCCAAGCGTCGTTCTTTACATTAAATATATTGTGTGTTGTTTGCAGTTAAAATGTATATATAGGTACGGCATGCCAAGGTGCCCCCTCAGAGCATTGGTTTCTGCTCGTATGTAGGAGAATTACGACGTTTGATCAATCGAGGTCCATGGTGTAGTGGATACCATAACTGACCTGCAATCGGAAGATCCCGGTTTCGATTCCAGGGTGGTAACCTCATTTTTCATTCGTTCGTTCTTCCTCATCATCTTGTGTGGAACGTTCTTCTGCACAAGCTTCGATCTTTACATTAATTAAACTGTGTGTGTTATTTGCAGTTAAAATGTATATATATAGGAACGGCATGCGAAGGTGCCCCCTCAGAGCATTGGTTTCTGGTCGCATGTAGGAGAATTACGAGGTTTGATTAATCGAGGTCCATGGTGTAGTGGTTAGCATATCTGACCGGCAAGAAGATACCGTGTTGGGTTCCCCGGTGGTAACCTCATTTTTCATTTGTTCGTTCTTCCTCCTCATCTTGTGCGGAACGTTCTTCTACACAAGCGTCGTTCTTTACATTAATTATACTCTGTGTTGTTTGCAGTTAAAATGTATATATAGGTACGGCATGCGAAGGTGCCCCCTCAGAGCATTGGTTTCTGCTCGTATGTAGGAGAATTACGACGTTTGATCAATCGAGGCCAATGGTGTAGTGGATAGCATATCTGACCGGCGATCGGAAGCTACCGGGTTGGGTTCCCTTGTGGTAACCTTATTTTTCATTTGTTCGTTCTTCCTCCTAATTTCTGCGGAACGTTCTTCTACACAAGCATCGTTCTTTACATTAAATATACTGTTTTGTTTGCAGTTAAAATGTGTACATATAGGTACGTCAAGCGAAGGTGACCCCTCAGAGCATTGGTTTCTGCCCGTATGTAGGAGAATTACGACGTTTGATCGATCGAGGTCCATTGTGTAGTGGATAGCATATCTGACCGGCATCCGGAAGATCCCGTGTTCGGTTCCAGGGTGGTAACCACATTTTTCATTTGTTCTTTCTTCCTTCTCATCTTTTGCGGAACGTTCTTCTACACAAGCGTCGTTCTTTACATTAATTATACTCTGTGTTGTTTGCAGTTAAAATGTATATGTAGGTACGGCATGCGAAGGTGCCTCCTCAGAGCATTTGTTTCTGCTCGTTTGTAGGAGAATTACGACGTTTGATCAATCGAGGCCCATGTTGTATTGGTTAGCATATCTGACCCGCAATCGTAAGATCCCGGAATCGATTCCCGGGTGATAAAATCATTTTTCATTTGTTCGTTTTCCTCCTCATCTTGTGCGAAACGTTCTTCTACACAAGCGTCGTTGTTTACATTTATTAAACTGTGTGTTGTTTGCATTTAAAATGTATATATAGGTAAGGCATGGGAAGGTGCCCCCTCAGAGCATTGGTTTCTGCTCGTATGTAGGAGAATTACGACGTTTGATCAATCGAGGTCCATGGTGAAATGTATATATAGGTACGGCATGCGAAGGTGCCCCCTCAGAGCATTGGTTTCTGCTCGTATGTAGGAGAATTAAGACGTTTGATCAATCGAGGCAAATGGTGTAGTGGATATCATATCTGACCGGCGATCGGAAGCTACCGGGTTGGGTTCCAGGGTGGTCACCTCATTTTTCATTTTTTCGGTCGTCCTCCTCATCTTGTGCGGAACGTTCTTCTACACAAACGTCGTTCTTTACATTAATTATACTGTTTTGTTTGCAGTTAAAATGTATATATATGTACGGCATCCGGAGGTGCCCCCTCAGAGCATTGGTTTCTCCTCGTATGTAGGAGAATTACGACGTTTGATCAATCGAGGTCCATGGTGTAGTGGATAGCATATCTGACCGGCAATCGGAAGATACCGGGTTGGGTTCCCGATGGTAACCTCATTTTTCATTTGTTCGTTCTTCCTCCTCATCTTGTGCGGAACGTTCTTCTACACAAGCGTCGTTCTTTACATTAATTATACTGTGTGTTGTTTGCAGTTAAATTGTATATATAGTTACGGCATTCTAACGTGCCACCTCAGAGCATTGGTTTCTGCTCGTATGTAGGAGAATTACGACCTTTGTTCAATCGAGGCCAATTGTGTAGTGGATAGCATATCTGACCGGCGATCGGAAGCTACCGGGTTGGGTTCCCCAGTGGTAACCTCATTTTTCATTTGTTCGTTCTTCCTCCTCATCTTGTGCGGAACGTTCTTCTACACAAGCGTCGTTCTTTACATTAATTATACTGTTTGTTGTTTACAGTTAAAATGTATATATAGGTACGGCATGCGAAGGGGCCCCCTCAGAGCATTGACTTCTGCTCGTATGTAGGAGAATTACGACTTTTGATCAATCGAGGCCAATGGTGTAGTGGATAGCATATCTGACCGGCGATCGGAAGATACCGGGTTGGTTCCCGTGTGGTAACCTTATTTTTCATTTGTTCGTTCTTCCTCCTCATCTTGTGCGGAACGTTCTTCTACACAAGCGTCGTTCTTCACATTAATTATACTGTTTAGTTTGCAGTTAAAATGTATATTAGGTACGTCAAGCGAATGTGACCCCTCAGAGCATTGGTTTCTGCTCGTATGTAGGAGAATTACGACGTTTGATCAATCGAGGTCCATAGTGTAGTGGATAGCATATCTGACCGGCATCCGGAAGATCCCGGGTTCGGTTCCAGGGTTGTAACCTCATTTTTCATTTGTTCGTTCTTCCTTCTCATCTTTTGCGGAATGTTCTTCTACAGAAGCGTCGTTCTTTACTTTAAATATATTGTGTGTTGTTTGCAGTTAAAATGTATATATAGGTACGTCATGCGAAGGTGCCCCCTCAGAGCATTGGTTTCTGCTCGTATGTAGGAGAATTACGACGTTTGATCAATCGAGGTCCATGGTGTAGTGGATAGCATAGCTGAACGGCATCCGGAAGATCCCGGGTTCGGTTCCAGGGGGGTAACCTCATTTTTAATTTGTTCGTTCTTCCTTCTCATCTTTTTCAGAACGTTCATCTGAACAAGTGTCGTTCTTTACATTAATTGTTCTTTGTGTTGTTTGCAGTTAAAATGTATATGTAGATACGGCATGCGAAGGTCTCCCTCAGAGCATTGGTTTCTGCTCGTATGTAGGAGAATTACGACGTTTGATCAATCGAGGTCCATGGTGTTTTGGATAGCGTATCTGACCCGCAATCGTAAGATCCCGGGTTCGATTCCCGGGTGATAAAATCAGTTTTCGTTTCTTCGTTTTCCTCCTCATCCTCTGCGAAACGTTCTTCTACACAAGCGTCGTTCTTTACATTAATTACACTGTGTGTTGTTTGCAGTTAAAATGTATATATAGGTACGGCTTGCGAATGTGCCCCCTCAGAGCATTGGTTTCTGCTCGTATGTAGGAGAAATTCGACGTTTGATCAATCGACCTCCATGGTGTAGTGGATACCATTTCTGACCGGCAATCGGAAGATCCCGTTTTCGATTCCCGGGTGGTAACCTCATTTTTTCATTTGTTCGTTCTTCCTCCTCATCTTGTGTGGAACGTTCTTCTACACAAGCGTCGTTCTTTACATTAATTATACAGTGTGTTGTTTGCTGTTAAAATGTATATATATGTACGGCATGGGAAGGTGCCCCCTCTGAGCATTGGTTTCTGCTCGTATGTATGAGAATTACGAAATTTGATCAATCGAGGCCAATGGTGTAGTGGATAGTATATCTGAGCAGCAATCGGAAGATCCCGGGTTCGATTCCCTGGTGGTAAGCTCATTTTTCATTTGTTCGTTCTTCCTCCTCATCTTGTGCGGAAGGTTCTTCTACACAAGCGTCGTTCTTTACATTGATTATACTGTGTTGTTTGCATTTAAAAAATATATATATATAGGTACGGCATGCGAAGGTGCCCCCTCAGAGCATTGGTTTCTGCTCGTAAGTAGGAGAATTACGACGTTTGATCAATCGAGGTCCATGGTGTAGAGGATAGCATATCTGACCGGCAATCGGAAGATCCCGTTTTCGATTCCCGGGTGGTAACCTCATTTTTTCATTTGTTCGTTCTTCCTCCTCATCTTGTGTGGAACCTTCTTCTACACAAGCGTCGTTCTTTACATTAATTATAAAGTGTGTTGTTTGCTGTTAAAATGTATATATATGTACGGCATGGGAAGGTGCCCCCTCAGAGCATTGGTTTCAGCTCGTATGTATGAGAATTACGAAATTTGATCAATCGAGGCCAATGGTGTAGTGGATAGTATATCTGAGCAGCAATCGGAAGATCCCGGGTTCGATTCCCTGGTGGTAAGCTCATTTTTCATTTGTTCGTTCTTCCTCCTCATCTTGTGCGGAAGGTTCTTCTACACAAGCGTCGTTCTTTACATTGATTATACTGTGTTGTTTGCATTTAAAAAATATATATATATAGGTACGGCATGCGAAGGTGCCCTCTCAGAGCATTGGTTTCTGCTCGTATGTAGGAGAATTACGACGTTTGATCAATCGAGGTCCATGGTGTAGAGGATAGCATATCTGACCGGCAATCGGAAGATCCCGGGTTCGATTCCCGGGTGGTAACCTCATTTTTCATTTGTTCGTTCTTCCTCCTCATCTTGTGCGAAACGTTCGTCTACACAAGCGTCGTTGTTTACATTAATTATACTGCGTGTTGTTTGCAGTTAAAATGTTTATATAGGTACGGCATGCGAAGGTGCCCCCTCAGAGCATTGGTTTCTGCTCGCAAGTAGGAGAATTACGACGTTTGATCAATCGAGGTCCATGGTGTAGTGGATAGCATATCTGACCGGCAATCGGAAGATCTCGGGTTCGGTTCCCGGGTGGTAACCTCATTTTTCATTTGTTCGTTCTTCCTTCTCATCTGGTGCGGAACGTTCTTCTCCACAAGCGTCGTTCTTTACATAAATTACACTCAGAGTTGTTTGCAGTTAAAATGTGTATGTAGGTACGGCATGCGAAGGTGCCACCTCATGGCATTGGTTTCTGCTTGTATGTAGGAGAATTACGACGTTTGATCAATCGACGTCCATGCTGTAGTCACGTAGTGGATAGCATATCTTACCGGCAATCGGAAGATCCCGTGTTCGGTTTGATGGTGGTAACCTCATTTTTCATTTGTTCGTTCTTCCTACTCATCTTGTGCGGCACGTTTTTCTACACAAGCGTCGTTCTTTACATTAATTATACTGTGTGTTGTTTGCAGTTAAAATGTATATATAGGTACGGCATGCGAAGGTGCCCCCTCAGAGCATTGGTTTCTGCTCGTATGTAGGAGAAATTCGACGTCAGATCAATTGACCTCCATGGTGTAGTGGATAGCATATCTGACCGGCAATCTGAAGATCCCGTGTTCGATTCCCTGGTAGTAACCTCATTTTTCATTTGTAGTTATCAGTGTTGTAGTCAAGGCCACGACCTCCGAGGCCGAGACCATGGCCGAGGCCGCAGTGTCCGAGGCCGAGACCAAGGCTGAGGCCGCAGTGTTCGAGGCCGGCCCAAGGTCGAGGCCACAGTGTCCGAGGCCGAGGGCAAGGCCGAGGCCAGTTATTACACACACGCATGTAAAACAGAAGCAGGCAGTTTTGCATCAACTTTTTTTGTTGCGAAATAGACTTGACACAAACACATGACTCTAACATTTATTTTTCAAAGTATATGCTCATTACATTTTAAAAACATAAGCGTCTCCAACATCTGAGGAGACAGCCTCGCCCGATGTGGTCGCATTATTTTCCCTCCTCGGCTAAAAATACGCTCCAGCGGAGCACTGCTGGCTGGCACACACAAAATATTTTTTGAAAGGGTATAAAGTGAAGGGTACTTGAGGTTTCCCTCACTTTTCTCCTTCCAAAATGTCATTGCATCCATCCCATGCCGCTCTTCATCTCTCAGATATTTCTCAAGCTGTACTCGCACACAGTCCTTTTCCCGACTCCTTGACCTTGTGCGACTCCTTATACTTTTATATTTGGCCAACAAACGGGGCACTTTTGCAGGGCTTTCATCATCTTCGCCGTCATTCGATGAGAACCTTTCCGCTTCTGTTATGACGATCTCTGTAATATAAAGCAAAGGAAATCAGTCCAGAAAAATTAAATTTGCAAGTTTATTCAAATTATTGTACATTTGTACAAGTTCTGAACTATTTTTTTGGATCCTGTTCTCAACCCTTGCTCTTTCACTCTTGATCATAAACTCAACATACAGGGTGGGGCACGGGAACCAAGTGTTTTTGGAATAATCAGGAAAATGATATTTATTTTTGTAAAGAAAATATATTGGTAGAACAACATTCGTAAGAACATAGCATTTCATGTCATAATAATCATGTACCGAAAATTATATCTGGCATATGATGTCCTTGGCCGTCGACGCATTGTTGAAGGCGTTTACGAAAATTGGCCTCCACTCTTCCCAGCAGGTCTCTGTTGATTTGGATGATTTGTTGACGGATCGCTTCCTTCAATGCATCTAATGTACGGGGCTTGTCCTCGTAGACACGTGACTTGAGGTACCCCCATAGAAAGAAGTCACATGTGGACAAGTCAGGGGACCGAGGGGGCCATGCAATGTCACCAAATCTCGAAATGAGATGGTTGGGAAACAGGGGGCGAAGAACAGCCATTGACGCTCTGGCGGTGTGTGGCGTGGCCCCATCTTGCTGAAACCACAAATGTCGACTAGCAATACGCCTTCTTCGTAACTCAGGGATGAAAAAGGTGTTCACCATCTCAATGTAACGCCCAGATGTTATGGTAACGGTAACCCCATTTTGTTCGAAGAAATAGGGACCGATGACGCCAAACTTTCCCACCGCGCACCAAACTGTAACCTTAGGGCTATGCAGCGGTTTTTCATGGAGTTGTCGCGGATTTTCAGCAGCCCAATACCGACAGTTTTGATTGTTGACGGCCCCATTAAGGTGGAAATGGGCTTCATCACTCATTACCACCATCATGTTTTCATTCTGCTCATAAAGTGCAAGCATTTCCTGTGCAAAATTCAGTCGTTGGGGCAATCGTTTACATTCAATTCCTGCACCATCGCTAACTTGTATGGGTGAAAATGTAATTCTTCATGCAAAATCCGTCTAACAGTACGATTGCTGATTCCGAGTGCAGCTGAATGTCTCCGAGCAGAGCGGCCTGGGCTTTGCAACATCGCTTGTCTGACCCTTTCAACGTTCTCTGGAGTACGCACAGTGCGTTGCGGCCCCTTCGGTTTTGTTTTCATTATTGAGCCTCCTGTTCGAAGATTGTTAACCCAACGTAAGATTGTGTCACGAGCGGGAACAGAGTCATTTCGATGAATGTTGAATCTGCGGCGAAACGCACGCTGAACTGCTGTCACTGACTCGCCACTCCTAACAAAATGATCATACGCGAACATGCGGTGTTCTAACGTCCACTGCTCCATGATGGCACCTGAAAGATAAAGGTGAGTGTTAGTTAAAGTTAAATGCTATGAACCCAGGAATGGAATGCTACCTACCGCACGCCCCTCCCATTCCTAATGGCCGATTACTAGCTATTCAAAAAACACTTGATTCCCGTGCCCCACCCTGTACCTTTTAGAGTATTCTTCAGAATTTCGTGGGCATTCTCCAGACCTTCTTCGCACACCAGTGACACCACGTCTGCATCAACCCAGTGCAACATGTACTGTGGATCCAGGACAGCAGCCACAAGATAAAGTTTTTCAATAAATGGCTCTTGATGGCTTCTACTGCCTGGATCGGTGTCCATGCCACAGTTGATAAACACCCCTCTGAAACGTTTTTTCAAAGAAGTGTGTAGAGCTGTGACCAGGGTTTTACAAAACCTTGCATTATCAGTCCACTTGCGGAGATGGCTGTTTATATCAAGGACAACAGGAACTACTTGACTTATTGTGGCACTCTGATCCCCTGTAAAACAAAAACAAAATTTACATTGATGAACGATTTTGAACTAATTACCACCAATCAAATGACAACGTTATTTATAAATTGTAAATTTGATTGATTGTTCAGGGGATGTTTGCGCCACTAGAACTCTTACCCTGAGTCAAGTTGGTGGCTTCGGCGAATGGCTCCAGAATTTTGCACAGCTCAGTTAACTGCCCCCACTCGTGACGAATCAGAAGAGCATGAGCAAACTCTTGGGTATCGCACACCTCAGCCAATTTCTTGAGGTCCATTCCTTCCATCCCCAGCAGTGACCGAAGCTGGTGGTATACTGAGTTCCAGCGAGTAGCCACTGCTGCAGGTATGGTTCGGCCATCTCCAAATTTTTCTTCAAACCTAGAAATAAGAAAGGCATTTTAATGTCTTCCATTCGCACTCACACCAGACAATTGAAAAGGCAGAGCTGCCAACCTTACCAAACAAAATATGGAAAATCCATAGTAGTTGGCAGCTCTGAAACCGTTACTCACCTTTCTTTGAAAACAGAACTCTTGTGTAAGAGAGTGGAGATCTTCGTAACTTTGGCGATCGCTCGGCTGACACACTTCATGTCTGCTAACCCGTCACGAACCACAAGTTGAAGTGTGTGGGCGAAGCAAGATATCCGCTGCCTTGAGCTTGTTCTCAATGCAGCGTCAAAATGAGCTTCATCTTCTTCGTCCAGCTCCTCCCAAAGTGTCTCATCTTCCACTTCCTGGTCCTCCTCAATGTCCTCCTCAAAAGCTGTCTCTTCATTACCCTCTACTGGAAATTGAACCTTGAAAACGTTTTTCATGTTTGCAGCATTGTCCGTGACTATGTACTCTACCTGAAATAGCAAAAAAAATTAATGCTATAGCTGGTGCATTTATCTCTATTTATCATTGACAGTTTAAAACCCTAACAATGACAGCCTTAACCAACCTTTGCTCCTATGTTATAATCTTCCAGAATGCTTTCAAATGCTTGTGCAATTCTTTCCCCTGTGTGCTTCCCATGGAAGCGCTGGCAGGTCAGGAGAACAGACAACAACCCATAATTTCTAGTTCTAGGGTTTGTGCCCATGATGTGCGCTGTTACACCCAAGTAGCTGCGCATGGTCCTATCAGTCCATATGTCAGTCGTCAAGGAGATACTGCTATGGTGGGACAGCATGTCCATGACCTTCTTGATTCCTTCAGCTCTCAACTTGGGAAGTGTCTGACTTGTCAATGTTGACCTTGCCATGGGCTGATATCTAAAATTTCCAACAAAAAATATTCAAACGTTAACAGTTTTTAAATTAAATAAATGCACCAAGCCTATGCTGCTCTGTAAGATGGAGTTCAGCAAGGCATAATCATGCCCCTTGAGGATAGAGGGGAGCAAAAAAACATTTCATTTACCTTGGATCCAAAACTTGCAGAAGGTTCCGGAAGTGCTTGTCCTCAACAATGGAAAGTGGTAGGCTGCATCCTACCATGAACCTCACTACTTCCTCAGAGATCAGCCTCTGCCGTTGATTATTTTGCTTGTATTTCATTGGTTCTCCATCACTAGACATAGAAAAAAACGCATTGAGATTCTGTTGCGAGTTGTCGTTGATGGTTGTTTTTCCCTTAGCATATTCTTGCCACCTGCAGAATGAACATAAATGTAAGTTCAAGTTCAAAACAAGCAAATATCAACAACAAGCAAAATAAGCAAAAATCTCAACCTCTACTTTGTTAAGGCATTGCAGACCCAATGATTTAAAAACTGATAGCAATTTGTACATGCAATTACTCTGCTTTGTGCACACGTTTCAGGTGCCTTGTAAAATTGGAAGTGGTACCGTAGAACTCACTAAGTTTTGGAGACTTTGCCTTACAAAACTTGCACCTTGCTCTATGTTTTTTCTTTCCATTTTCTTCAAATATCTCATGCTCGAAGTATCCAAATTGGATGATTCGAGAATTTGCAGACATTATTAAGTTAGAAGCGCAGATGAGATGAGAATCGGCACAGTACTGTAAATGACAATAGTAAAACTGTAAAAGACAGTAAATGACATTATGCACTCATCAATGTTGTCAGTTATTACTGTACGATTAATTTTTAAAATTCTAGTATATAAACAATCACATGGTGATTCCTTACGGTACTTATACAGTATGCCAAAGGAAGCCATAAATTTGTATTAAAAAATATTTTAATAAAATATAAAATAATTGTTGAATAAATTACTCACGTTATGATTATAATTATAACACTCCAAATAACAAGACTATTTGTAAGTATTTGATTATAAAAATAATGTACCACTGTACGACAATACGGACTCACAATAGGCTAGAGCGAATTCAACTGTCGCTCCCAAGAGTGACAAGAGTACGTGTATTAACAACATATGCGGCTCTGCCAGACGTACAATTCTAGTAAATTACAAATAAGTAATAATTCCAATAAAATACATATAAATGGCTTATATCATTATTACTGAAGTAACTATTAGCAAAAGTAAACTTATTATAAAAAAAATTCGCGATTGTTCCACTTATATTTTCATTACAGCAGTAACATATAATTTATATTTACTTGAGCAAAAAATTTATCGCTCCATCCGGCTTCAATATTATTTTGTATTCAAACAGTGGTACGCTGTTTGAAGCTATGCTATAAGTTTCATGTCACATGAATTTTTAAAATATATTTTAAGAATATTTATTTTAATATCTTAAAATTAATATTTTTTTCTGTTAAATTAATATTTATCGTTTCATGCAAGGGGGAGCGATCGCTCCATCGCTCCTATACGCCATTCCCCACTGATTAATTATTTGTATTATAAATTAATTTATTAAATTTGTATTCTAACATAAACGAAATTGTGTTACTTATTACTTAGTTATAGCTACCTGTCTGATCGCGAGAGAAAGATGGTGTTCTCACCACTCTTATTGAAATAAAAATATCCAATATAAAAATTAATTCAAAACGGGCGGCCTCGACCGGCCTCGGCGTATTTTTCGAGGCCAGAAGGTGTCGAGACCAAGGCCGAGGCCGAGGACAAGGCCGAGGCATTACATAGCGAGGCCAAGGCCGTGGAAAATCGGCATCGAGGCCGGCCTCGAGGACTCCAACACTGTCAACTACAAGTCTCTTTTCTTCTTCAGTGATCAAGCCAGCATCCATAAAGGCAGCAGTGGTGATGGCAGCTGTGGCACGCAGGCCAACACCATATCTGATGCTATGCATAGCAACATTAGGTATTTCTAATGTGTTGTACTCTGGCTTTTTATTGGAAGTTGAAGACGTGCTTGGTATTTCTAATGTCACTTCATAACTTCCATCCTTTCCATCTTGAGCATCAGCTATTTGTTCTTCATTTTCATCATCAGAGAAAATTATTTCATTTGATGGCATTGAAACATCCTGCTTACTTGTCTGCTTATATTCAGCAAGCTTTCTTCTTTCGTCTTCTTGCCGCTTCTGCTTTTTGACTTGTCTGTTGTGCTAGGTTGATCTGGCAAGCCAATCTGATGTGGTCCAATAGAACCAGACTTGTCTGTCTGACCTTCAATGAAAGCAAGTTCCTTCACAGGGATCTTCATCTCCCTAGGGCATGTACAGTTAATGTGAGTTTCGTTTTTGCAACCAGCATCTGCAAGGCAGCCAAATTCAGAGCAGAGAACAATTTTACACTTGCAACTAAGGATGTCAAAAAGCTTGTCAAGTTTTGCAATGAAAGCCTCTTTAACATGTAGCTTTCCTCTCCCAAGAGATATGTTTTTGGCCTGCTCCCAGCTCTCTTGGATCTTGTTTAAGATTGTGACTCGTGAATTTACAACGGGGGCTACAAAAGAACTGTTTGCTCGTTCCCACTTTTCAAGCACTTTAGGGTAAATGTCCTTTGCAAGACTGGCTGCTGGGTAGTTTCTCACATCCTCACCACTTTGTTCTCTTAGCAGTAGCCCATATTTCAGAACGTCTCGCAGAGTTGGGAGTTCAGAGGGCAACAACTCTCTACCAGTTCCAATTAGGTTGCTCATATGTGTGAATGTCCCCAGTCTTGTTCTCCTTTTAGAAGCCATTGTAGGTCAATTCCCACTGGTTAGGATGGTAGCACTGACGGACAAGTAATCTTCAGCACACTGATGAATATGTTTCAACCTGTGAAATAAGCAAAAACAGCAGTGCATTATATATACAGCATATATAATTATTAATATAATAAATATTATATAATTCCACAAAAAAGTCAAAAAAGTCACTATTTTTATGTAGCTTCTTACCAAGCAAAACTAAATTATATTAAATTAACAAAAATATCTTTAGAATTCCTAAGTCATGCTGCAACTTTTTAGCACCCCTCATATTTGGAATTTGAAAGTTGAAAAATTCGACACACCCTAGTACCCCAGTGATTAGTTATGAATAACGAATATACAGTCTGCTCGTCACTGCTTCCAGATTTGGGATCTATAAAATATATTGGAGCTCAGTTCACTAACCAAGGCCTCTATTACCTTACTGACTGACTCACCAAACCCAGTGATAATTAATCAATAATATATTAAACAGCATCAAATAAACACGTCTGTGCTAAAACTCCATTCTTTATGTACACAATTAAAGAAAACTGTATATCGGATTTTGCGGGAGAGGATAACATTTTTATTATCTACAGATTTATTTTATTAATTCCCATAACTTTAATTAACACTTCTCTAAATTGATGAGTGTTCACAATTCCTTATAATTCTTATAATAAATGCGTCTCGTATATTTGTACATAATTACTAAAATGTATGACTTTACATTTCGAACATTGAATTCTATCTGTCACTTAGTACCCGAGATAACTAACCTCCAAATCTTTTCATTTTTTATAAGAATTTTCGGTGCTCTTCCAATATGTGCTCTACCGCGAAACTGTGATCTACCATATTCCAACTAATATTCCATATTCCAGGCTAACTAACGAAAATATCACGACTTAACCTAACCAATCGTCAAGGGCGTATAGTTGACCTAACGATTGGTTAGGTTAAGTCATGATATTTTCGTTAGTTAGCCTTATAAGGCTAGTTTCACGGTGAGCACGTATTGGAATATGGTAGATCACAGTTTCGCGGTAGAGCACATATTGGAAGAGCACCGAATTTTCTTTATTTGTAACTGGATTAACTAGTACTTTAGCATGTATAAGAATAGACATTTTAATTAATTTAGATACATAAAGAAATATGTTCTTTTGAACGGACTTCTTCGTTGAGCTGCACTTTATCTATCATTAATTTGGATGTATCGCGTTAATGCCTTTTTGGAATAACTTTTAATATGGATATATTTAAATAACTGGACACATGCTTATATACGAAGGTTTTCTGGCAAAGTGGGTTTATAATTACGAAAAAGTGTTACGTGTTTGCCGGATTTTCAAATTGAAGTACTTTAGGTTTCATTTAAAATTGATAAGTTTCAGTTAGTGAATCATTCCAAAAATCCATCAGCATAAAAATGTACATGAATTTACAGAAACGTTAATTAAAAGTCTCAGTCTCTCTCTCATATATATATATATATGTAAAGAACGACGCTTCTGTAGAAGAACGTTTCGCACAATATCAGGAGGAAGAACGAACAAATGAAAAATGAGGTTACCACCCTGGAACCGAACCCGGGATCTTCCGGATACCGGTCAGATATGCTATCCACTACACCAAGGACCTCGATTGATCAAACGTCGTAATTCTCCTACATGCGATCAGAAACCAATGCTCTGAGGACCCACCTTCGCATGCCGTACCTATATATACATTTTAACTGCAAACAACATACAGTTTAATTAATGTAAAGAACGACGCTTGTGCAGAAGAACGTTCCGCTCAAGATGAGGAGGAAGAACGAACGAATGAAAAATGAGTTTAACACACTGGAATCGAACCCGGGATCTTCCGAATGCAGGTCAGATATGCGATCGACTACACCATGGGCCTCGATTGATCAAACGTCGTAATTCTCCTACATACGAGCAGAAACCAATGCCCTGAGTGGGCACTTCGCATGCCGAACCTATATATACATTTTAACTGCAAACAACACTCAGTATATTTAATGTAAACAAAGAAGCTTGTCTAGACGAATGAGGTTACCACCATGGAACTGAACCCGGGTTCTTCCGATTGCCGGTAAGATATGTTATCCACTACGTGACTACAGCATGGACGTCGATTGATCAAACGTCGTAATTCTCCTACATACAAGCAGAAACCAATGCCATGAGGTAGCACCTTCGCATGCCGTACCTACATACACATTTTAACTGCAAACAACTCACAGTATAATTTATGTAAAGAACGACGCTTGTGTAGAAGAACGTTCCGCCAAGATGAGAAGGAAGAACGAACAAATGAAAAATGAGGTTACCACCCGGGAACCGAACCCGGGTTCTTCAGAGTGCCGGTCAGATATGCTATCCAATACACCATTGACCTCGTTTGATCAAACGAGGTAATTGTCATACATACGAACAGAAACCAATGCTCTGAGAAGGCACCTCCGCATGCCGTACCTATATATACATTTTAACTGAAAACAACACGCAGTATAATTAAAGTAAACAACGACGCTTGTGTAGACGAACGTTTCGCACACGATGAGGAGGAAGAACGAACAAATGAAAAATGAGGTTACCACCCGGGAAACGAACCCGGGATCTTCCGATTACCGGTCAGATATGCTATCCACTACACCATGGACCTCGATTGATCAAACGTCGTAATTCTCCTACATACGAGCAGAAACCAATGCTCTGAAGGGGCACCTTCGCATGCCGTACCTATATATACATTTAACTGCAAACAAAACAGTATAATTAAGGAAAAGAACGACGCTTTTGTAGAAGAACGTTCCGCACAAGATGAGGAGGAAGAACGAACAAATGAAAAATGTGGTTACCACTCGGGAACACAACCCGGTAGCTTCCGATCGCCTGTCAGATATGTTATCCACTACACCATTGGCCTCGATTGATCAAACGTCGTAATTCTCCTACATACAAGCAGAAACCAATGCTCTGAGGGGGCACCTTCGCCTGCCGTACCTATATATACATTTTAACTTCAAACAACACACAGTATAATTAATGTAAAGAACGACGCTTGTGTAGAAGAATCTTCTGCACAAGATGAGGAGGAAGGACGAACAAATGAAAAATGAGGTTACCACCGGGGAACCCAACCCGGTATCTTCCGATTGCCGGTCAGATATGCTATCCAGTACACCATGGACCTCGATTGATCAAACGTCGTAATTCTCATACATGCGATCAGAAACCAATGCTCTGAGGGGGCACCTTCGCATGCCGTACCTATATATACATTTTAACTGCAAACAACATACCGTTTAATTAAAGTAAAGAACGACGCTGGTGCAGAAGAACATTCCGCACAAGATGAGGAGGAAGAAAGAACGAATGAAAAACGAGGTTAACACCCTGGAATCGAACCCGGTATCTTCCGATTGCAGGTCAGATATGCGATCCACTACACCATGGGCCTCGATTGATCAAAAGTCGTAATTCTCCTACACACGAGCAGAAACCAATGCTCTGAAGGGTCACGTTAGCATGCCAACACTATATATACATTTTAACTGCAAACAACACACAGTATAATTAATGTAAAGAACGACGCTTGTGTAGAAGAACGTTCCGCACAAGATGAGTAGGAAGAACGAACAAATGAAAAATGAGGTTACGATCATGAAACCGAACCCGGGATCTTCCGATTGCCGGTAATATATGCTATCCACTACATGACTACAGCATAGACGTCGATTGATCAAACGTCGTAATTCTCCTACTTACTAGCAGAAACCAAATCCATCAGCTGGCACCTTCGCATACCGTACCTACATACACATTTTAACTGCAAACAACTCACAGTATAATTTATGTAAAGAACTACGCTTGTGTAGAAGAACGTTCCGCACCAGATGAGAAGGAAGAACGAACAAATGAAAAATGAGGTTACCACCCGGGAACCGAACCCGGGTTCTTCCGAGTCCCGGTCAGATATGCTATCCACTACACGATGGACCTCGTTTGATCAAACGTCGTAATTGTCCTACATACGAACAGAACGCAATGCTCTGAGGGGGCAGCTTCGCATGCCATACCTACATACACATTTTAACTGCAAACAACACGCAGTATAATTAATGTAAACAACGACGCTTGTGTAGACGAAGGTTTCGCACAAAATGAGGAGGAAGAACGAACACATGAAAAATGAGGTTACCACCCTGGAATCGAACCCGGGATCTTCCGATTACCTGTCAGATATGCTATCCACTGCACCATGGACCTCGATTGATCAAACGTCGTAATTCTCCTACATACGAGCAGAAACCAATGCTCTGAGGGGGCACCTTCGCATGCCGTACCTATATATACATTTTAAATGCAAACAACACAGTATAATTAATGTAAAGAACGACGCTTTTGTAGAAGAACGTTCCGCACAAGATGAGGAGGAAGAACGAACAAATGAAAAATGAGCTTACCACCAGGGAATCGAACCTGGGATCTTCCGATTGCTGGTCAGATATGCTATCCACTACACCATTGGCCTCGATTGATATAACGTCGTAATTCTCCTACATACGAGCAGAAACCAATGCTCTGTGTGGGTACCTTCGCATGCCGTACCTATATATACATTTTAAATGCAAACAACACACACTATAATTAATGTAAAGAATGACGCTTGTGTAGAAGAACGTTCCGCGCAAGATGAGGAGGAAGAACGAACAAATGAAAAATGAGGTTACCACCGGGGGACCCAACCCGGTATCTTCCGATTGCCGGTCAGATATGCTATCCGCTACTCCATGGACCTCGATTGATCAAACGTCGTAATTCTCCTACATGCGATCAGAAACCAATGCTCTGAAGGGGCACCTTCGCATGCCGTACCTATATATATACACATTTTAACTGCAAATAACAAACAGTTTAATTAATGTAAAGAACGTCGCTTATGCAGAAGAACGTTCCGCACAAGATGAGGAGGAAGAAAGAACGAATGAAAAATGAGGTTACCACCCTGGAATCGAACCCGGGATCTTCCGTTTGCCGGTCATTTATGCTATCCACTACATCATGTACCTCGATTGATCAAACGTCGTAATTGTCCTACATACGAACAGAAACCAATGCTCTGAGGGGGCACATCCACATGCCGTACCTATATATACATTTTAACTGAAAACAACACGCAGTATAATTAAGGTAAACAACGACGCTTGTGTAGACGAACGTTTCGCAGAAGATGAGGAGGAAGAACGAACAAATGAAAAATGAGATTACCACTGGGAACCCAACCCGGTAGCTTCCGATCGCCGGTCAGATATGCTATCCACTACACCATTGGCCTCGATTGACAAAACGTCGTAATTCTCCTACATACGAGCAGAAACCAATGCTCTGAAGGGGCACCTTCGCCTGCCGTACCTATATATACATTTTAACTTCAAACAACACACAGTATAATTAATGTAAAGAACGACGCTTGTGTAGAAGAACGTTCCGCACAAGATGAGGAGGAAGGACGAACAAATGAAAAATGAGGTTACCACCGGGGAACCCAACCCGGTATCTTCCGATTGCCGGTCAGATATGCTATCCAGTACACCATGGACCTCGATTGATCAAACGTCGTAATTCTCATACATAAGATCAGAAACCAATGCTCTGAGGGGGCACCTTCGCATGCCGTACCTATATATACATTTTAACTGCAAACAACATACCGTTTAATTAAAGTAAAGAACGACGCTGGTGCAGAAGAACATTCCGCACAAGATGAGGAGGAAGAAAGAACGAATGAAAAACGAAGTTAACACCCTGGAATCGAACCCGGTATCTTCCGAGTGCAGGTCAGATATGCGATCCACTACACCATGGGCCTCGATTGATCAAAAGTCGTAATTCTCCTACACACGAGCAGAAACCAATGCTCTGAAGGGTCACGTTAGCATGCCAACACTATATATACATTTTAACTGCAAACAACACACAGTATAATTAATGTAAAGAACGACGCTTGTGTAGAAGAACGTTCCGCACAAGATGAGTAGGAAGAAGGAACAAATGAAAAATGAGGTAACGACCATGAAACCGAACCCGGGATCTTCCGATTGCGGGTAAGATATGCTATCCACTACATGACTACAGCATAGACGTCGATTGATCAAACGTCGTAATTCTCCTACTTACTAGCAGAAACCAATGCCATGAGCTGGCACCTTCGCATGCCGTACCTACATACACATTTTAACTGCAAATAACTCACAGTATAATTTTTGTAAAGAACTACGCTTGTGTAGAAGAACGTTCCGCACCAGATGAGAAGGAAGAACGAACAAATGAAAAATGAGGTTACCACCCGGGAACCGAACCCGGGTTCTTCCGAGTCCCGGTCAGATATGCTATCCACTAAACCATGGACCTCGTTTGATCAAACGTCGTAATTGTCCTACATACGAACAGAAACCAATGCTCTGAGGGGGCACCTCCGCATGCCGTACCTATATATACATTTTAACTGATAACAACACGCAGTATAATTAATGTAAACAACGACGCTTGTGTAGACGAACGTTTCGCACACGATGAGGAGAAAGAAAGAACAAATGAAAAATGAGGTTACCACCCGGGAATCGAACCCGGGATCTTCCGATTACCGGTCAGATATGCTATCCACTACACCATGGACCTCGATTGATCAAACGTCGTAATTCTCCTACATACGAACAGAAAGCAATGCTCTGAGCGGGCACCTTCGCATGCCATACCTACCTACACATTTTAACTGCAAACAACTCAGAGTATAATTTATGTAAAGAACGACGCTTGTGTAGAAGAACGTTCCGCACCAGATGAGAAGGAAGAACGAACAAATGAAAAATGAGGTTACCACCCGGGAACCGAACCCGGGTTCTTCCGATTGCAGGTCAGATATGCTATCCACTACACCATGGCCCTCGATTGATCAAAAGTCGTAATTGACCTACATATGAACAGAAACCAATGCTCTGAGGGGGCACCTGCGCATGCCGTACCTATATATACATTTTAACTGAAAACAACACGCAGTATAATTAATGTAAACAACGACGCTTGTGTAGACGAACGTTTCGCACAAGATGAGGAGGAAGAACGAACACATGAAAAATGAGGTTACCACCCGGGAATCGAACCCGGGATCTTCCGATTACCGGTCAGATATGCTAGCCACTGCACCATGGACCTCGATTGATCAAACGTCGTAATTCTCCTACATACGAGCAGAAACCAATGCTCTGAGAGGGCACCTTCGCATGCCGTACCTATATATACATTTTAAATGCAAACAACACAGATTAATTAATGTAAAGAACGACGCTTTTGTAGAAGAACGTTCCGCACAAGATGAGGAGGAAGAACGAACAAATGAAAATTGAGCTTACCACCCGGGAATCGAACCTGGGATCTTCCGATTGCTGGTCAGCTATGCTATCCACTACACCATGGACCTCGATTGATCAAACGTCCTAATTCTCCTTCATACGAGCAGAAACCAATGCTCTGAGCGGGCACCTTCGCATGCCGTACCTACATATCCATTTTAACTGCAAACAACACACAGTATAATTAATGTAAAGAACGACGCTTGTGTAGAAGAACGTCCCGCGCAAGATGAGGAGGAAGAACGAACAAATGAAAAATGAGGTTACCACCGGGGGACCCAACCCGGTATCTTCCGATTACCGGTCACATATGCTATCCGCTACTCCATGGACGTCGATTGATCAAACGTCGTAATTCTCCTACATGCGATCAGAAACCAATGCTCTGAAGGGGCACCTTCGCATGCCGTACCTATATATATACATTTTAACTGCAAATAACACAGTTTAGTTAATGTAAAGAACGTCGCTTATGCAGAAGAACGTTCCGCACAAGATGAGGAGGAAGAACGAACGAATGAAAAATGAGGTTACCACCCTGGAATCGAACCCGGGATCTTCCGATTGCCGGTCATTTATGCTATCCACTACATCATGGAACTCGATTGATCAAACGTCGTAATTGTCCTACATACGAACAGAAACCAATGCTCTGAGGGGGCACCTTCGCATGCCGTACCTATATATACATTTTAACTGAAAACAACACGCAGTATAATTAATGTAAACAACGACGCTTGTGTAGACGATCGTTTCGCACACGATGAGGAGGAAGAACGAACAAATGAAAAATGAGGTTACCACCCGGGAATCGAACCCGGGATCTTCCGATTACCGGTCAGATATGCTATCCACTACACCATGGACCTCGATTGATCAAACGTCGTAATTCTCCTACATACGAACAGAAAGCAATGCTCTGAGGGGGCACCTTCGCATGCCATACCTACCTACACATTTTAACTGCAAACAACTCAGAGTATAATTTATGTAAAGAACGACGCTTGTGTAGAAGAACGTTCCGCACAAGATTAGTAGGAAGAACGAACAAATGAAAAATGAGGTTACCACAGGGGAACCCAACCCGGTAGCTTCCGATCGCCGGTCAGATATGCTATCCACTACATCATTGGCCTCGATTGACAAAACGTCGTAATTCTCCTACATACGAGCAGAAACCAATGCTCTGGCGGGGCAACTTCGCATGCCGTA
This sequence comes from Bathynomus jamesi, assembly GCA_023014485.1. NCBI lineage: Eukaryota > Metazoa > Arthropoda > Malacostraca > Isopoda > Cirolanidae > Bathynomus > Bathynomus jamesi. The sequence continues at coordinate 32,352 of JAJOZX010015327.1, read as the reverse complement.
CCTATATATAGATTTTAACTGCAAACAACACACAGTATAAATAATGTAAAGAACGACACTTGTGTAGAAGAACGTTCCACACAAGATTAGTAGGAAGAACGAACAAATGAAAAATGTGGTTACCACCATGAAACCGAACCCTGGATCTTCCGATTGCCGGTAAGATATGCTATCCACTACGTGACTACAGCATGGACGTCGATTGATCAAACGTCGTAATTCTCCTACATACTAGCAGAAACCAATGCCATGAGGTGGCACATTCGCATGCCGTACCTACATACACATTTTAACTGCAAACATCTCAGAGTATAATTTATGTAAAGAACGACGCTTGTGTAGAAGAACGTTTCGCGCCAGATGAGAAGGAAGAACGAACAAATGAAAAATGAGGTTACCACCCGGGAACCGAACCCGAGATCTTCCGATTGCTGGTCAGATATGCGATCCACTACACGATGGACCTCGATTGATCAAACGTCGTAATTCTCCTAGATACTAGCAGAAACTAATGCCATGAGGTAGCACCTTCGCATGCCGTACCTACATACACATTTTAACTGCAAACAACTCACAGTATAATTTATGTAAAGAACGACGCTTGTGTAGAAGAACGTTAAGCCAAGATGAGAAGGAAGAACGAACAAATGAAAAATGTGGTTACCACCCGGGAACGGAACGCGGGTTCTTCAGAGTGCCGGTCAGATATGCTATCCACTACACCATGGACCTCGTTTGATCAAACGTCGTAATTGTCCTACATACGAACAGAAACCAATGCTCTGAGGGGGTACCTCCGCATGCCGTACCTATATATACATTTTAACTGAAAACAACACGCAGTATAATTAAAGTAAACAACGACGCTTGTGTAGACGAACGTTTCGCACACGATGAGGAGGAAGAACGAACAAATGAAAAATGAGGTTACCACCCGGGAAACGAACCCGGGATCTTCCGATTACCGGTCAGATATGCTATCCACTACACCATGGACCTCGATTGATTAAACGTCGTAATTCTCCTACATACGAGCAGAAACCAATGCTCTGAAGGGGCACCTTCGCATGCCGTACCTATATATACATTTAACTGCAAACAAAACAGTATAATTAAGGAAAAGAACGACGCTTTTGTAGAAGAACGTTCCGCACAAGATGAGGAGGAAGAACGAGCAAATGAAAAATGTGGTTACCACTCGGGAACTTAACCCGGTAGCTTCCGATCGCCGGTCAGATATGCTATCCACTACACCATTGGCCTCGATTGATCAAACGTCGTAATTCTCCTACATACAAGCAGAAACCAATGCTCTGAGGGGGCACCTTCGCCTGCCGTACCTATATATACATTTTAACTTCAAACAACACACAGTATAATTAATGTAAAGAACGACGCTTGTATAGAAGAATGTTCCGCACAAGATGAGGAGGAATGACGAACAAATGAAAAATGAGGTTACCACCGGGGAACCCAACCCGGTATCTTCCGATTGCCGGTCAGATATGCTATCCAGTACACCATGGACCTCGATTGATCAAACGTCGTAATTCTCCTACATGCGATCAGAAACCAATGCTCTGAGGGGGCACCTTCGCATGCCGTACCTATATATACATTTTAACTGCAAACAACATACCGTTTAATTAAAGTAAAGAACGACGCTGGTGCAGAAGAACATTCCGCACAAGATGAGGAGGAAGAAAGAACGAATGAAAAACGAGGTTAACACCCTGGAATCGAACCCGGTATCTTCCGATTGCAGGTCAGATATGCGATCCACTAAACCATGGGCCTCGATTGATCAAAAGTCGTAATTCTCCTACACACGAGCAGAAACCAATGCTCTGAAGGGACACGTTAGCATGCCAACACTATATATAAATTTTAACTGCAAACAACTCACAGTATAATTTATGTAAAGAACTACGCTTGTGTAGAAGAACGTTCCGCACCAGATGAGAAGGAAGAACGAACAAATGAAAAATGAGGTTACCACCCGGGAACCGAACCCGGGTTCTTCCGTATCCCGGTCAGATATGCTATCCACTACACCATGGACCTCGTTTGATCAAACGTCGTAATTGTCCTACATACGAACAGAACGCAATGCTCTGAGGGGGCACCTTCGCATGCCATACCTACATACACATTTTAACTGCAAACAACACGCAGTATAATTAATGTAAACAACGACGCTTGTGTAGACGAAGGTTTCGCACAAAATGAGGAGGAAGAACGAACACATGAAAAATGAGGTTACCACCCGGGAATCGAACCCGGGATCTTCCGATTACCGGTCAGATATGCTATCCACTGCACCATGGACCTCGATTGATCAAACGTCGTAATTCTCCTACATACGAGCAGAAACCAATACTCTGAGGGGGCACCTTCGCATGCCGTACCTATATATACACATTTTAAATGCAAACAACACAGTATAATTAATGTAAAGAACGACGCTTTTGTAGAAGAACGTTCCGCACAAGATGAGGAGGAAGAACGAACAAATGAAAAATGAGCTTACCACCAGGGAATCGAACCTGGGATCTTCCGAATGCTGGTCAGATATGCTATCCACTACACCATTGGCCTCGATTGATATAACGTCGTAATTCTCCTACATACGAGCAGAAACCAATGCTCTGAGGGGGTACCTTCGCATGCCGTACCTATATATATATTTTAACTGCAAACAACACGCAGTATAAATAAAGTAAAGAACGACGCTTGTGCAGAAGAACATTCCGCAAAAGATGAGGAGGAAGAACGAACGAATGGAAAATGAGGTTACCACCATGGAATCGAACCCGGGATCTTCCGATTGCAGGTCAGATACGCCATCAACTACACCATGGGCCTCGATTGATCAAACGTCGTAATTCTCCTACATACGAGCAGAAACCAATGCTCTGAGGGGGCACCGTCGCATGCCGTACCTATATATACATTTTAAATGCAAACAACACAGTATAATTAATGTAAAGAACGACGCTTGTGTAGAAGAACGTTCAGCACAAGATGAGTAGGAAGAACGAATAAATGAAAAATGAGGTTACCACCATGGAACCGAACCCTGGATCTTCCGATTGCCGGTAAGATATGCTATCCGCTACAGCAGGGGTTCCCAAATTGGTGTTACGCGGAACACTTGTATACAGTGAGAAGTGTTCCGCGGAACACAATTTGGTAAACCCTGCTTTACAGCATGGACGTCGATTGATCAAACGTCGTAATTCTCCTAAATACTAGCAGAAACGAATGCCCTGAGATGGCACCTGCGCATGCCGTACCTGCATATACATTTTAACTGCAAACAACTCATAGTATAATTAATGTAAAGAACGACGCATGTGTAGAAGAACGTTCCGCACAAGATGAGAAGGAAAACGAAGAAATGAAAAATGAGGTTACCACCCAGGAACCGAACCCGGGATCTTCCGATTGCCCGTCAGATATGCTATCCTCTACACCATGGACCTCGATTGATCAAACGTCGTAATTCTCCTACATGCGATCACAAACCAATGCTCTGAGGGGGCACCTTCGCATGCCATACCTATATATACATTTTAACTGCAAACAACATCCAGTTTAATTAATGTAAAGAGCGAAGCCTGTGCAGAAGAACGTTCCGCACAAGATGAGGAGGAAGAACGTACGAATGAAAAATGAGGTTACCACCCTGGAATCGAACCCGGGATCTTCCGATTGCAGGTCAGATGTGCGATCCACTACACCATGGGCCTCCATTGATGAAACGTCGTAATTCTCCTAAATACGAGCACAAACCAATGCTCTGAGGTGGCACGTTAGCATGCCGAAACTATATATACATTTTAACTGCAAACAACACACACTATAATCAATGTAAAGAACGACGCTTGTGTCGAAGAACGTTCCGCACAAGATGAGTAGGAAGAACAAAAAACGAAAAATGAGGTTACCACAATGGAACTGAACCCGGGTTCTTCCGATTGCCGGTAAGATATCCTATCCACTTCGTGACTACAGCATGGACGTCGATTGATCAAACGTCGTAATTCTCCTACATACTAGCAGAAACCAATGCCATGAGGTGGCACCTCCGCATGCCGTACCTACATACACATTTTAACTGCAAACAACTCACAGTATAATTTATGTAAAGAACGACGTCTGTGTAGAAGAACGTTCCGCACAAGATTAGAAGGAAGAACGAACAAATGAAAAATGAGGTTACCGCCACGGGAAGCGAACTCAGGATCTTCTGATTGCCGGTCAGATATGCTATCCACTACACCATGGACCTCGATTGATCAAACGTCGTAATTCTTCTACATATGAGCAGAAACCAATGCACTGAGGGGGCCCTTTCGCATACCGTACCTATATATACATTTAACTGCAAACAAAACAGTATAATTAATGTAAAGAACGACGCTTGTGTAGAAGAACGTTCCTCAAAAGATGAGGAGGAATCACGAAGAAATGAAAAATGTGGTTACCACCCGGGAACCCAACCCGGTAGCTTCCGATCGCCGGTGACATATGCTATCCACTACACCATTGGCCTCGATTGTTCAAACGTCGTAATTCTCCTACATACGAGCAGAAACCAATGCTCTGAGGGGGCACCTTCGCATGCCGTACCTATATATACATTTTAAATGCAAACAACACAGTATAATTAATGTAAGGAACGACGCTTGTGTTGAAGAACGTTCCGCACAAGATGAGGACGAAGAACGAACAAATTAAAAATGAGCTTACCACCAGGGAATTGAACCCGGGATCTTCCGATTGCTGGTCAGATATAGTATCCACTACACCATTGGCCTCGATTGATCAAACGTCGTAATTCTCCTACATACGAGCAGAAAAAAATGCTCTGAGGGGGCACCTTCCCATGCCGTACCTATATATACATTTTAACTACAAACAACACAGAGTATAATTAATGTAAAGAACGAAGCTTGTGTAGAAGAACGTTCCACAAAAGATGAGAAGGAAGAACGAACAAATGAAAAATGAGGTTACCACCCTGGAACCGAACCCGGGATCTTCCGGATGCCGGTCAGATATGCTATCCACAACACCATGGACCTCGATTCATCAAACGTCGTAATTCTCATACATACGAGGAGAAACCAATGCTCTGAGTGGGAACCTACGCATGCCGTACCTACATATACATTTTAACTGCAAACAACACACAGTGTAATTAATGTAAATAACGACGCTTGTGTAGAAGAACGTTCCGCACAAGATGAGGAGGAAGAACGAACAAATGAAAAATGTGGTTACCACCCGGGAACCCAACCCGGTAGCTTCCGATCGCCGGTCAGATATGCTATACACTACACAATTGGCCTCGATTGATCAAACGTCGTAATTCTCCTACATACGAGCAGAAACCAATGCTCTGAAGGGGCACCTTCGCATGCCGTACCTATATATAAATTTTAACTGCAAACAACACACAGTATAATTAATGTAAAGAACGAGGCTTGTGTAGAAGAGCGTTCCGCAAAAGATGAGGAGGAAGAACGAACAAATGAAAAATGAGGTTACCACCGGGGAACCCAACCCGGTATCTTCCGATTGCCGGTCAGATATGCATTCCAGTACACCATGGACCTCCATTGATCAAACGTCGTAATTCAACTACATGCGATCAGAAACCAATGCTCTGAGGGGGCACCTCCGTATGCCGTTCCTATATATACATTTTAACTGCAAACAACATACAGTTTAATTAATGTAAGGAACGACGCTTGTGCAGAAGAACGTTCCGCAAAAGATGAAGAAGAAGAACGAACGAATGGAAAATGAAGTTACCACCCTGGAATCGAACCCGGGATCTTCCGTTTGCAGGTCAGATATGCCATCCACTACACCATGGGCCTCGATTGATGAAACGTCGTAATTCTCCGACATACGAGCAGAAACCAATGCTCTGAAGGGGCACGTTAGCATGCCAACACTATATATACATTTTAACTGCAAACAACTCACAGTATAATTAATGTAAAGAACGACGCTTGTGTAGAAGAACGTTCCGCACAAGATGAGTAGGAAGAACGAACAAATTAAACATGAGGTTACCACCATGAAACCGAACCCGGGATATTCCGATTGCCGGTAAGATATGCTATCCACTACGTGACTACAGCATGGACGTCGATTGGTCAAACGTCGTCATTCTCCTACTTACTAGCAGAATCCAATGCCATGAGCTGGCACCTTCGCATGCCGTACCTACATACACATTTTAACTGCAAACAACTCATAGTATAATTTATGTAAAGAACGACGCTTGTGTAGAAGAACGTTACGCACCAGATCAGAAGGAAGAACAAACAAATGAAAAATGAGGTCACCACCCGGGAACCGAACCCGGGATCTTCCGACTACCGGTGAGATATGCTACCCACTACACCATGGACCTCGATTGATCAAACGTCGTAATTCTCCTACATACGAACACAAACCAATGCTCTGAGGGGGCACCTTCGCATGCCGTACCTACATATACATTTTAACTGCAAACAACACACAGTATAATTAATGTAAAGAACGACGCTTGTGTAGAAGAACGTTCCGCACAATATGAGGAGGAAGAACGAACAAATGAAAAATAAGGTTACCACCCGGGAATACTACCCGGTAGTTTCCGATCGCCGGTCAGATATGCTATCCACTACACCATTGGCCTCGATTCAGCAAACGTCGTAATTCTCCTACATACGAGCAAAAACCAATGCTTTGAGTGGGCACCTTCGCATGCCGTACCTACATATACATTTTAACTGCAAACAACACACAGTATAATTAATGTAAAGAACGACGCTTGTGTAGAAGAACGTTCCGCACAAGATGAGGAGGAAGAACGAACAAATGAAAAATGAGGTTACCACATGGGAACCCAAACAGGTAGCTTCCGATCGCCGGTCAGATATGCTATCCACTACACCATGGACCTCGATTGATCAAACGTCGTAATTCTCCTACATACGAACACAAACCAATGCTCTGAGGGGGCACCTTCACTTGCCGTAACTATATATACATTTTAACTGCAAACAACACAGTGCAACTAATGTAAAGAACGAAGCTTGTGTAGAAGAACGTTTCGCACCAGATGAGGAGGAAAACGAACAAATGAAAAATGATTTTATCACCCGGGAATCGAACCTGGGATCTTACGATTGCGGGGCAGATATGCTATCCAATACACCATGGGCCTCGATTGATCAAACGTCGTAATTCTCCTACATACGAGCAGAAACCAATGCTCTGAGGGGGCACCTTCGCATGCCGTACCTACATGTACATTTTAACTGCAAACAACACACAGTATAATTAATGTAAAGAACGTCGCTTGTGTAGAAGAACGTTCCGCAAAAGATGAGAAGGAAGAACGAACAAATGAAAAATGAGGTTACCACCCTGGAACCGTACCCGGGATCTCCCGGATGCCGGTCAGATATGCTATCCACTACACAATGGACCTCGATTGATCAAACGTCGTAATTCTCCTTCATACGAGCAGAAACCTATGCTCTGAGCGGGCACCTTCGCATGCCGTACCTACATATACATTTTAACTGCAAACAACACACAGTATAATTAATGTAAAGAACGACTCTTGTGTAGAAGAACGTTCCGCACAAGATGAGGAGGAAGAACGAACAAATGAAAAATAAGGTTACCACCCGGGAACACAACCCGGTAGCTTCCGATCGCAGGTCAGATATGCTATCCACTACACCATTGGACTCGATTGATCAAACGTCGTAATTCTCCTACATACGAGCAGAAACCAATGCCCTGAGGGGGCACCTCCGCATGCCGTACCTATATATACATTTTAACTGCAAACAACACAGTATATTTAATTTAAAGAACGAGGCTTGTGTAGAAGAACGTTCCGCACAAGATGAGGAGGAAGGACGAACAAATGAAAAATGAGATTACCACTGGGAAACCCAACTCGGTAGCTTCCGATCGCCGGTCAGATATGCTATCCACTACACCATTGGCCTCGATTGATATAACGTCGTAATTCTCCTACATACGAGTAGAAACCAATGCTCTGAGGGGGTACCTTCGCATGCCGTACCTATATATACATTATAACTGCAAACAACACACAGTATAATTAATGTAAAGAACGACGCTTGTGTAGAAGAACGGTCCGCGCAAGATGAGAAGAAAGAACGAACAAATGAAAAATGAGGTTACCACCGGGGGACCCAACCCGGTATCTTCCGTTTGCCGGTCAGATATGCTATCCACTACTCCATGGACCTCGATTGATCAAACGTCGTAATTCTCCTACATGCGATCAGAAACCAATGCTCTGAAGGGGCACCTTCGCATGCCGTACCTATATATATACATTTTAACTGCAAATAACACAGTTTAATTAATGTAAAGAACGTCGCTTATGCAGAAGAACGTTCCGCTCAAGATGAGGAGGAAGAACTAACGAATGAAAAATGAGGTTACCACCCTGGAATCGAACCCGGGATCTTCCGATTGCCGGTCATTTATGCTATCCATTACATCATGGACCTCGATAGATCAAACGTCTTAATTGTCCTACATACGAACAGAAACCAATGCTCTGAGGGGGCACCTCCGCATGCCGTACCTATATATACATTTTAACTGAAAACAACACGCAGTATAACACTGGTCAACAAAGATTTTTCATCAGAGTAAAATGTGTGGTGGCCGGATAGCATTTTTCACGCTGATTCCAAAACTGCATTCAGATTTTTTCTAGCACGTATAGTTTTCAAGATGAAGGCATATATATAACTACACAGATTTAACCATTTTAAATAGGCAAAATACTAACATTTCAACATTTGATTGTGTTTATTTTATTGTGTTTTTTTAGTTTATTCATCTTATTTATTTCAATTATCTTAATTATACATCTTATGTATTTCAGGTGTGAGCTTTTACCTCTAGCAGCATTGTGATTCAGGCAACAACGCCGTGCTTTGTGTGTCAAAAGTTCAGTCCAGTCCAAGAACTTGTGTCAAGTTCGTGTACATTTTTTTTAATTTATAGTTTGCTCAGGTCAGTGAACATGCATCGACAATGTAAGAATGACCCCGACAAGTTCTGTTTCGTATGCGGCCAGTTGACAACTAAAACACAGCGACGAAGTATTACAACCGACATTAAGAAAATATACAGGCTATACTTTGGTTGCCATCTAGGTGACCAAGATAAACCATGGGCGCCACATCAAATCTGTTCTGGCTGTTCAAATGGATTACGTGATTGGCTTAACAAAAAGAAAGCTTCAATGCCATTTGCCATACCCATGATATGGAGGGAGCCGAGAGATTATCATGAAGACTGTTATTTTTGTAGTGTGAACTTAATGGGGTTTTCTGCCAAGAACAAACACCAGATTGTATATCCAACTTGGATTCAGCACGTAGACCAGTAAAACATGATGAAACATTGCCCATTCCAATTCCCCCAAGTGATAGGCTAGATTCTATCATAGATGACATGGAAAGTGATGAAGGTGCAACTGGCGTTTCCGGACCATCTACAGAACGAGAGTACACTTTTGAAGGTTGACATTTAGAGCCTAAAAAGTTAACCCAAGGACAGTTGAATGATCTTGTTAGAGACTTATCGCTGTCTAAAGAGAAATCAGAGCTTCTCGCCTCAAGACTAAAGGAGAACAATTTACTTGAGAACAATGTTTGTATTAGTTACTACCGAAAGCGGAATTTTGAATTAACAGCATTCTTTTCAGTAGACGGTCCTCTCTGTTATTGCCATGACATCAATGGACTATTTACAGCCATATCTCAGACGTATGTGGCATCTGAGTGGCGCCTCTTTATTGATTCGTCGCAGAGAAGCATGAAAGCAGTTCTTTTGCATAATGGTAATATAATGCCATCCATCCCCATTGCCCATTCCGTCCATCTAAAAGAGACATATGACAATATGGATATACTACTTGAGGCAATCAAATACGACAGTCATCAATGGAATGTTTGTGGAGATCTAAAAGTTATAGGAATGCTTATGGGTATGCAGTCAGGATTCACAAAATTTTGTTGTTTCCTTTGCCTGTGGGACAGTCGCGCCACTATAGAACATTACACCAAAAGTGACTGGCCACTTAGGTATACATATGTCCCAGGGATAAGCAATGTCCACTCTGTCCCTTTAGTGGATCCCCAAAAGATCTATCTGCCACCTCTTCACATTAAACTTGGTTTAATGAAGAATTTTGTTAAAGCAATGGGTAAAGTCAATTCTGAAAGGTTCCAATACCTTTCAAGGAAATTTCCGAAGGTTACTGCAGCAAAATTGAAGGAAGGAATTTTTGTTGGGCCACAAATAAGGGAGGTTTTGAATGAAACTGAATTTGAAAAAGTCCTAATTCCGGTTGGAATTGAAGGCTTGGCTGGCGTTCAAATGGATATGTGAAAACTTTCTTGGAAGCAACAAGTCACCTGCGTATAAGGATGGAGTCAAGAACCTCCTTGATGCCTTCAAAGAAATGGACTGTCGAATGTCGTTAAAAATTCACTTCCTGCATTCCCACTTAGATTTCTTTCCTGAAAACCTTGGTGCAGTGAGTGACGAGCAAGGAGAGCGCTTCCATCAAGATATTCAGATGATGGAGAAGCGCTACCAAGGATATTGGAATGAAAGCATGATGGCGGACCATTGTTGGATGCTGTATCGTGACAATCCAGGCAAATTTACAAAAGGAAATCACACTCACAGCGCTTTTAATAAAATAATGTATATATTCTTTATTCATAAGTACATTGAATAAGGTATATGATGTATTTGTTGTTAAGCATTCCTAAGTGTGATCTATACATCCATAAATTTTCTTATAGCAATATCAAAAACTTAAAAATATCAAAACCAGTGTATCTATATAACTATACGTGCTAGAAACAAAATAAAACCAGATTCGGAATCAGCGCGAAAGATGCATTAAGAAAAGTGTGATCATGTTTGTGATGAGAAAAAAAAGTTTCATTTTGTTGGCCAGTGTAATTAATATAAACAACGACGCTTGTGTAGACGAACGTTTCGCACAAGATGAGGAGGAAGAACGAACAAACGAAAAATGAGATTACCACTGGGGAACCCAACCCGGTAGCTTCCGATCGCCGGTCAGATATGCTATCCACTACACCATTGGCCTCGATTGACAAAACGTCGTAATTCTCCTACATACGAGCAGAAACCAATGCTCTGAGGGGGCAACTTCGCCTGCCGTACCTATATATACATTTTAACTTCAAACAACACAGTATAATTAATGTAAAGAACGACGCTTGTGTACAAGAACGTTCCGCACAAGATGAGGAGGAAGGACGAACAAATGAAAAATGAGGTTACCACCGGGGAACCCAACCCGGTATCTTCCGATTGCCAGTCAAATATGCTATCCAGTACACCATGGACCTCGATTCATCAAACGTCGTAATTCTCCTACATGAGATCAGAAACCAATGCTCTGAGGGGGCACCTTCGCATGCCATACCTATATATACATTTTAACTGCAAACAACATACCGTTTAATTAAAGTAAAGAACGACGCTGGTGCAGAAGAACATTCCGCACAAGATGAGGAGGAAGAAAGAACGAATGAAAAACGAGGTTAACACCCTGGAATCGAACCCGGTATCTTCCGACTGCAGGTCAGATATGCGATCCACTACACCATGGGCCTCGATTGATCAAAAGTCGTAATTCTCCTACACACGAGCAGAAACCAATGCTCTGAAGGGTCACGTTAGCATGCCAACACTACATATACATTTTAACTGCAAACAACACACAGTATAATTAATGTAAAGAACGACGCTTGTGTAGAAGAACGTTCAGCACAAGATGAGTAGGAAGAAGGAACAAATGAAAAATGAGGTTACGACCATGAAACCGAACCCGGGATCTTCCGATTGCCGGTAAGATATGCTATCCACTACATGACTACAGCATAGACGTCGATTGATCAAACGTCGTAATTCTCCTACTTACTAGCAGAAACCAATGCCATGAGCTGGCACCTTCGCATGCCGTACCTACATACACATTTTAACTGCAAACAACTCACAGTATAATTTATGTAAAGAACTACGTTTGTGTAGAAGAACGTTCCGCACCAGATGAGAAGGAAGAACGAACAAATGAAAAAGGAGGTTACCACCCGGGAACCGAACCCGAGATCTTCCGATTGCTGGTCAGATATGCGATCCACTACACCATGGACCTCGATTGATCAAACGTCGTAATTCTCCTACATACGAGCAGAAACCAATGCTCTGAGGGGGCACCTTCGCATGCCGTACCTACATATACATTTTAACTGCAAACAACACACAGTATAATTAATGTAAAGAACGACGCTTGTGTAGAAGAACTTTCCGCAAAATATGAGAAGGAAGAACGAACAAATGAAAAAAGAGGTTACCACTCTGGAACCGAACCGGGGATCTTCCGGATGCCGGTCAGATATGCTATCCACTACACCATGGACCTCGTTTGATCAAACGTCTTAATTCTCCTACATACGAGCAGAAACCAATGCTCTGAGGGGGCACCTTCCCATGCCGTACCTATATATACATTTTAACTGCAAACAACACACAGTATAAATAATGTAAAGAACGACGCTTGTGTAGAAGAACGTTCCTAACAAGATGAGGAGGAAGAACGAACAAATGAAAAATGAGGTTACCACCGGGGAACCCAACCCGGTATCTTCCGATTGCCGGTCAGATATGCTATCCAGTACACCATGGACCTCGATTGATCAAACGTCGTAATTCAACTACATGCGATCAGAAACCAATGCTCTGAGGGGGCACCGTCGCATGCCGTACCTATATATACATTTTAACTGCAAACAACATACAGTTTAATTAATGTAAAGAACGAGGCTTGTGCAGAAGAACGTTCCGCAAAAGATGAGGAGGAAGAACGAACGAATGGAAAATGAGGTTACCACCCTGGAATCGAACCCGGGATCTTCCGATTGCAGGTCAGATACGCCATCAACTACACCATGGGCCTCGATTGATCAAAACGTCGTAATTCTCCTACATACGAGCAGAATCCAATGCTCTGAGGGGGCACCTTCGCATGCCTTACCTATATATACATTTAACTGCAAACAAAACAGTATAATTAATGTAAAGAACGACGCTTGTGTAGAAGAACGTTCCGCACAAGATGAGGAGGAAGAACGAACAAATGAAAAATAAGGTTACCACCCGGGAACCCAACCCGGTAGCTTCCGATCGCCGGTCAGATATGCTATCCACTACACTATTGGCCTCGATTGATCAAACGTCGTAATTCTCCTACATACGAGCAGAAACCAATGCCCTGAGGAGGCACCTTCGCATGCCGTACCTATATATACATTTTAACTGCAAACAACACACAGTATAATTAATGTAAAGAACGACGCTTGTGTAGAAGAACGTTCCGCACAAGATGAGGAGGAAGAACGAACAAATGAAAAATGAGTTTACAACTGGGGAAACAACCCGGTAGCTTCCGATCGCCGTTCAGATATTCTATCCACTACACCAGTGGCCTAGATTGATCAAACGTCGTAATTCTCCTACATACGAGCAGAAACCAATGCTCTGAGGGGGCACCGTCGCATGCCGTACCTATATATACATTTTAAATTCAAACAACACAGTATAATTAATGTAAAGAACGACGCTTGTGTAGAAGAACGTTCAGCACAAGATGAGTAGGAAGAACGAATAAATGAAAAATGAGGTTACAACCATGGAACCGGACCCGTGATCTTCCGATTGCCGGTAAGATATGCTATCCACTACAGCAGGGATTCCCAAATTGGTGTTACGCGGAACACTTGTATACCGTGAGAAGTGTTCCGCGGAACACAATTTGGGAAACCCTGCTTTACAGCATGGACGTCGATTGATCAAACGTCGTAATTCTCCTACATACTAGCAGAAACCAATGCCCTTGAGGTGGCACCTTCGCATGCCGTACCTGCATATACATTTTAACTGCAAACAACTCATAGTATAATTAATGTAAAGAACGACGCATGTGTAGAAGAACGTTCCCTACAAGATGAGAAGGAAGAACGAAGAAATGAAAAATGAGGTTACCACCCAGGAGCCGAACCCGTGATCTTCCGATTGCCCGTCAGATATGCTATCCACTACACCATGGACCTCGATTGATCAAACGTCGTAATTCTCCTACATACGAGCAGAATCCAATGCTCTGAGGGGGCACCGTCGCATGCCGTACCTATATATACATTTTAAATGCAAACAACACAGTATAATTAATGTAAAGAACGACGTTTGTGTACAAGAACGTTCCGCACAAGATGAGGAGGAAGAACGAACAAATCAAAAATAAGCTTACCACCAGGGAATCGAACCCGGGATCTTCCGATTGCAGGTCAGATATACTATCAACTACACCATAGGCCTCGATTGATTAAACGTCGTAATTCTCCTACATACGAGCAGAAACCAATGCTCTGAGGGGGCACCTTCGCATGCCTTAACTATATATACATTTTAACTGCAAACAACACCGTATAATTAAGGTAAAGAACGACGCTTGTGTAGAAGAACGTTCCGCACAAGATGAGGAGGAAGAACGAACAAATGAAAAATAAGGTTACCACCCGGGAACCGAACCCGGGATCTTCCGACTACCGGTGAGATATGCTACCCACTACACCATGGACCTCGATTGATCAAACGTCGTAATTCTCCTACATACGAACACAAACCAATGCTCTGAGGGGGCACCTTCGCAAGCCGTACCTACATATACATTTTAACTGCAAACAACACACAGTATAATTAATGTAAAGAACGACACTTGTGTAGAAGAACGTTCCGCACAATATGAGGAGGAAGAACGAACAAATGAAAAATAAGGTTACCACCCGGGAATACTACCTGGTAGCTTCCGATCGCCGGTCAGATATGCTATCCACTACACCATTGGCCTCGATTCAGCAAACGTCGTAATTCTCCTACATACGAGCAGAAACCAATGCTTTGAGTGGGCACCTTCGCATGCCGTACCTACATATACATTTTAACTGCAAACAACACACTGTATAATTAATGTAAAGAACGACGCTTGTGTAGAAGAACGTTCCGCACAAAATGAGGAGGAAGAACGAACAAATGAAAAATGAGGTTACCACTTGGGAACCCAAACAGGTAGCTTCCGATCGCCGGTCAGATATGCTATCCACTACACCATTGGCCTCGATTGATCAAACGTCGTAATTCTCCTACATACGAACACAAACCAATGCTCTGAGGGGGCACCTTCACTTGCCGTAACTATATATACATTTTAACTGCAAACAACACACAGTGTAACTAATGTAAAGAACGAAGCTTGTGTAGAAGAACGTTTCGCACCAGATGAGGAGGAAAACGAACAAATGAAAATGATTTTATCACCCGGGAATCGAACCCGGGATCTTACGATTGCGGTGCAGATATGCTATCCACTACACCATTGGCCTCGATTGAGCAAACGTCGTAATTCTCCTACATACGAGCAGAAACCAATGCTCTGAGGGGGCACCTTCGCATGCCGTACCTACATGTACATTTTAACTGCAAATAACACACAGTATAATTAATGTAAAGAACGTCGCTTGTGTAGAAGAACGTTCCGCAAAAGATGAGAAGGAAGAACGAACAAATGAAAAATGAGGTTACCACCCTGGAACCGAACCCGGGATCTCCCGGATGCCGGTCAGATATGCTATCCACTACACAATGGACCTCGATTGATCAAACGTCGTAATTCTCCTACATACGAGCAGACACCAATGCTCTGAGGGGTCACCTTCGCTTGACGTACCTATATATACATTTTAAATGCAAACAAACCGTATAATTAATGTAAAGAACGACGCTTGTGTAGAAGAACGTTACGCACAAGATGAGGAGGAAGAACGAACAAATGAAAAATAAGGTTACCACAAGGGAACACAACCCGGTAGCTTCCGATCGCCGTTCAGATATGCTCTCCTCTACACCATTGGCCTCGATTGACAAAACGTCGTAATTCTCCTACATACGAGCAGAAACCAATGCTCTAAGGGGGCACCTTCGCCTGCCGTACCTATATTTACACATTTTAACTTCAAACAACACACAGTATAATTAATGTAAAGAACGACGCTTGTGTAGAAGAACGTTCCGCACAAGATGAGGAGGAAGGACGAACAAATGAAAAATGAGGTTACCACCGGGGAACCCAAACCGGTGTCTTCCGATTGCCGGTCAGATATGCTAACCAGTACACCATGGACCTCGATGATCAAACGTCGTAATTCTCCTACATGAGATCAGAAACCAATGCTCTGAGGGGCACCTTCGCATGCCGTACCTATATACATTTTAACTGCAAACAACATACCGTTAATTAAAGTAAAGAACGACGCTGTTGCAGAAGAACATTCCGCACAAGATGAGGAGGAAGAAAGAACGAATGAAAAACGATGTTAACACCCTGGAATCGAACCCGGTCTCTCCGACTGCAGGTCAGATATGCGATCCACTACACCATGGGCCTCGATTGATCAAAAGTCGTAATTCTCCTACACACGAGCAGAAACCAATGCTCTGAATGTTCACGTTAGCATGCCAACACTATATATACATTTTAACTGAAAACAACACACAGTATAATTAATGTAAAGAACGACGCTTGTGTAGAAGAACGTTTCGCACAAGATGAGTAGGAAGAAGGAACAAATGAAAAATGAGGTTACGACCATGAAACCGAAACCGGGATCTTCTGATTGCCGGTAAGATATGCTATCCACTACATGACTACAGCATAGACGTCGATTGATCAAACGTCGTAATTCTCCTACTTACTAGCAGAAACCAATGCCATGAGCTGGCACCTTCGCATGCCGTACCTACATACACATTTTAACTGCAAACAACTCACAGTATAATTTATGTAAAGAACTACGCTTGTGTAGAAGAACTTTCCGCACTAGATGAGAAGGAAGAACGAACAAATGAAAAATGAGGTTACCACCAGGGAACCGAACCCGAGATCTTCCGATTGCTGGTCAGATATGCGATCCACTACACCATGGACCTCGATTGATCAAACGTCGTAATTCTCCTACATACGAGCAGAAACCAATGCTCTGAGGGGGCACCTTCCCATGCCGTACCTATGTAATCATTTTAACTGCAAACAACACACATTATAAATAATGTAAAGAACGACGCTTGTGTAGAAGAACGTTCCGCACAAGATGAGGAGGAAGAACGAACAAATGAAAAATGAGGTTACCACCGGGAACCCAACCCGGTTTCTTCCGATTGCCGGTCAGATATGCTATCCAGTACACCATGGACCTCGATTGATCAAACGTCGTAATTCAACTACATGCGATCAGAAACCAATGCTCTGAGGGGGCACCTCCGCATGCCGTACCTATATATACATTTTAACTGCAAACAACATACAGTTTAATTAATTTAAAGAACGACGCTTGTGCAGAAGAACGTTCCGCAAAAGATGAGGAGGAAGAACGAACGAATGGAAAATGAGGTTACCACCCTGGAATCGAACCCGGGTTCTTCCGATTGCAGGTCAGATACGCCATCAACTACACCATGGGCCTCGATTGATCAAACGTCGTAATTCTCCTACATACGAGCAGAAACCAATGCTCTGAGGGGGCACCTTCGCATGCCGTACCTATATATACATTTTAACTGCAAACAAAACAGTATAATTAATGTAAAGATCGACGCTTGTGTAGAAGAACGTTCCGCACAAGATGAGGAGGAAGAACGAACAAATGAAAAATAAGGTTACCACCCGGGAACCCAACCCGGTAGCTTCCGATCGCCGGTCAGATATGCTATCCACTACACCATTGGCCTCGATTGATCAAACGTCGTATTTCTCCTACATACGAGCAGAAACCAATGCTCTGAGGGGGCACCTTCGCATGCCGTACCTATATATACATTTTAACTGCAAACAACACACAGTATAATTAATGTAAAACGACGCTTGTGTAGAAGAACGTTCCGCACAAGATGAGGAGGAAGAACGAACAAATGAAAAATGAGTTTACCACTGGGGAAACCAACCCGGTAGCTTCCGATCGCCGTTCAGATATTCTATCCACTACACCAGTGGCCTAGATTGATCAAACGTCGTAATTCTCCTACATACGAGCAGAAACCAATGCTCTGAGGGTGCACCGTCGCATGCCGTACCTATATATACATTTTAAATGCAAACAACACAGTATAATTAATGTAAAGAACGACGCTTGTGTAGAAGAACGTTCAGCACAAGATGAGTAGGAAGAACGAATAAATGAAAAATGAGGTTACCACCATGGAACCGAACCCGGGATCTTCCGATTGCCGGTAAGATATGCTATCCACTACAGCAGGGGTTCCCAAATTGGTGTTACTCGGAACACTTGTATACCGTGAGAAGTGTTCCGCGGAACACAATTTGGGAAACCCTGCTTTACAGCATGGACGTCGATTGATCAAACGTCGTAATTCTCCTACATACTAGCAGAAACCAATGCCCTGAGGTGGCACCTTCGCATGCCGTACCTGCATATACATTTTAACTGCAAACAACTAATAGTATAATTAATGTAAAGAACGACGCATGTGTAGAAGAACGTTCCTCACAAGATGAGAAGGAAGAACGAATAAATGAAAAATGAGGTTACCACCCCAGGAACCGAACCCGGGATCTTCCGATTGCCCGTCAGATATGCTATCCACTACACCATGGACCTCGATTGATCAAACGTCGTAATTCTCCTACATACGAGCAGAAACCAATGCTCTGATGGTATCAGGACAAAATCCCACCGTGGACAAAATCCCCTCGCGGACAAAATCCCCCATGGACAAAATCCCCCGGACACAACCGCCCCCGGACACAATCCCCCCGCGGACAAAATCCCCCTAAGGCTTTATTAAAAAAAGAAGAATACGACTGACTTTATTAAAGAAGAAAAATTAAAAACACAATAAGAATAAGAATAAGAATAAGAAAAGAGGCTTACAGAAACGGATTACAGAAACACGGATTACAGAAAAAATATCAAGATGACAATGATTTTGCCTTAAAAATTCGAATGATACCTGCTCTAGCTTTTGTGCCTCCAGAAAAGGTTGTTGATGCTTTTGAACAATTATACGATTTTATACCAGTGGAATGTTTGCCAATTCTCGATTATTTTGAAGATAATTATATTGGAAGGCCATGCCGACGAGGACGAAGAGAACCCACTTTTAACATTTCTATTTGGAATATGTACTCAAGAACAATTACAGAACTTCCACGTACAAATAACTCTGTCGAAGGCTGGCATAGACGCTTTGCATCTCAACAGGATGCTCGCATCCAAACATATGGAAATTTTTAAAAGTTTTAGGCAAGAAATAAGCTACCAACAGGCATTTATTTCTCAAATTATCGCTGGCTTGCCGACAGAACCGCAAAGGAAGAAGTGTAAGTCTTCTTCTTCTCGCATTTTGAAAATTGTACAAGATTATAACAACAGGTCTATTTTTTTTTTCTTAAGGGAATTGCTTTTAATTTGTCTTTTTAAATTTTGAATTTTGTTTGACTTTGTGTTTTTAATTTTTCTTCTTCAATAAAGTCAGTCGTATTCTTATTTGTTTGCCCGGTTAGGTAATTGTACGCCCTTGACGATTGGTTAGGTTAAGTCGTG
Organism: Bathynomus jamesi; assembly: GCA_023014485.1. Taxonomy (NCBI): domain Eukaryota; kingdom Metazoa; phylum Arthropoda; class Malacostraca; order Isopoda; family Cirolanidae; genus Bathynomus; species Bathynomus jamesi. Next base: position 12,565 of record JAJOZX010015327.1, on the reverse strand, counting down.
ATATTTTTTGTTAAAACTTTAATAAAGTCAGTCGTATTCTTATTTTTTTAATAAAGCCTTAGGGGGATTTTGTCCGCGGGGGGATTGTGTCCGGGGGGGTTGTGTCCGGGGGGATTTTGTCCGCGAGGGGATTTTGTCCACGAGGGGATTTTGTCCACGGGGGATTTTGTCCTAGAAGCGCAAACAACACCGTATAATTAAGGTAAAGAACGACGCTTGTGTAGAAGTACGTTCCGCACAAGATGAGGAGGAAGAACGAACAAATGAAAAATGTGGTTACCACCCGGGAACCCAACCAGGTAGCTTCCGATCGCCGGTCAGATATGCTATACACTACACAATTGGCCTCGATTGATCAAACGTCGTAATTCTCCTACATACGAGAAGAAACCAATGCTCTGATGGGGCACCTTCGCATGCCGTACCTATATATAAATTTTAACTGGAAACAACACAGTATAATTAATGTAAAGAACGAAGCTTGTGTAGAAGAGCGTTCCGCACAAGATGAGGAGGAAGAACGAACAAATGAAAAATGAGGTTACCACCCTGGAACCGAACCCGGGATCTTCCGGATGCCGGTCAGATATGCTATCAACAACAACATGGACCTCGATTCATCAAACGTCATAATTCTCATACATACGAGGAGAAACCAATGCTCTGAGTGGGAACCTTCGCATACCGTACCTACATATACATTTTAACTGCAAACAACACACAGTGTAATTAATGTAAATAACGACGCTTGTGTAGAAGAACGTTCCGCACAAGATGAGTAGGAAGAACAAACAAATGAAAAATGAGGTTACCAGCATGGAACTGAACCCGGGTTCTTCCGATTGCCGGTAAGATATCCTATCCACTTCGTGACTACAGCATGGACGTCGATTGATCAAACGTCGTAATTCTCCTACATACTAGCAGAAACCAATGCCATGAGGTGTCACCTTCGCATGCCGTACTACATACACATTTTACTGCAAACACTCACAGTATAATTTATGTAAAGAACGACGTCTGTGTAGAAGAACGTTTCGCACCAGATGATAAGGAAGAACGAGCAAATGAAAAATGATTTTATCACTCGGAATCGAACCCCGGATCTTACGATTGCGGGGCAGATATGCTAGCCAATACACCTTGGCCTCGATTGATCAACGTCGTAATTCTCCTACATACGAGCAGAAACCATGCTCTGAGGGGCACCTTCGCATGCCGTACCTACATGTACATTTTAACTGCAAAACAACACACAGTATATTAATGTAAAGAACGACGCTTGTGTAGAAGAACGTTCCGCAAAAGATGAGAAGGAAGAACGAAGAAATGAAAAATAAGAGGTTACCACCAGGAACCGAACCCGGGATCTTCCGATTGCCCGTCAGATATGCTATCCACTACACCATGAACCTCGATTGATCAAACGTCGTAATTCTCCTACATACGAGCAGAAACCAATGCTCTGAGGGGGCACCGTCGCATGCCGTACCTATATATACATTTTAAATGCAAACAACACAGTTAATAATTAAGAAACGACGTTTGTGTACAAGAACGTTCCGCACAAGATGAGGAGAAGAACGAACAAATCAAAATGAGCTACCCACCGTGACCCAACCCGGTATCTTCCGACTGCCGGTCAGATAAGCTATCCATACACCATGGACCTCGATGATCAACGTCGTAATTCTCCTACATGCATCAGAAACAATGCTCTGAGGGGACTTCTCATGCCTACTATATATACATTTTAACTGGAAACAACACAGTTTGTTTAATGTAAAGAACGACGCCTTGCAGAGAACGTTCCGCAAAAGATGAGGAGGAAGAACGTAACGAATGAAAAATGAGGTTACCACCCTGGAATCGAAACCCGGGATCTTCCGATTGCAGGTCAGATGTGCGATCCACTACACCATGGGCCTCGATTTGAAGAAACGTCGTAATTCTCCTAATACGAGCACAAACCAATGCTCTGAGGTGGCACGTTAGCATGCCGAACTAATATATACATTTTAACTGCAAACCCATACACTATAATCAATGTAAAGAACGACGCTTGTGTCGAAGAAAGTTCCGCACAGATGAGTAAGGAAGAACAACAAATGAAAAATGAGGTTACCACCATGGAACTGAACCCGGTTCTTCCGATTGCCGGTAATATATCCTATCCACTTCGTGACTACAGCTGGACTTCGATGATCAAACGTCGTAATTCTCCTACATACTAGCGAAACCAATGCACTGAGGTGGCACCTCCGCATGCCGTACCTACATACACATTTTAACTGCAACAACTCACAGTATAATTTATGTAAAGAACGACGTTTGTAGAAGAACGTTCCGCACAAGATGAGAAGGAATAACGAACAAATGAAAAATGGGTTACCGCCCGGGAAGCGAACTCGGGATCTTGTGATTGCCGGTCAGATATGCTATCCCCTACAACATGGACCGCGATTGATCAACGTCGTTAATTCTTCTACATACGAGCAGAAACCATGCACTGAGGGGCCCTTTCGCATGCTGTACCTATATATACATTTAACTGCAAACAAAACAGATAATTAATGTAAAGAACGACGCTTGTGTAGAAGAACGTTCCGCACAAGATGAGGAGGAATCACGAAATGAAAAATGTGGTTACCACCGGGAACCCAACCCGGTAGCTTCCGATCGCCGGTGAGATATGCTATCCACTACACCATTGGCCTCGATTGATCAAACGTCGTAATTCTCCTACATACGAGCAGAAACCAATGCTCTGAGGGGGCACCGCATACCGTACCTATATATACATTTTAAATGCAAACAACAAGTATAATTAAGTAAGAACGACGCTTGTGTCTTGAAGAACGTTCGCACAAGATGAGGACGAAGCACGAACAATGAAAAATGAGCTACCAGCAGGGAATTGAACCCGGGATCTTCCGATTGCTGGTCAGATATAGTATCCACTACACCATTGGCCTCGATTGATCAAACGTCGTAATTCTCCTACATACGAGCAGAAACCAATGCTCTGAGGGGGCACCTTCCATGCGTACCTAATATATACATTTTAACTGCAAACACAGAGTATAATTATGTAAAGAACGAAGCTTGTGTAGAAGAACTTTCCGCAAAAGATGAGAAGGAAGAACGAACAAATGAAAAATGAGGTACCACCCTGGAACCGAACCGGGTCTTCCGGATGCCGGTCAGAGATGCTATCAAAAAACATGGACCTCGATCAAAACGTCGTAATTCTCATACATTCGAGGAAACCAATGCTCTGAGTGGGAACCTTCGCATGCCTTACCTACATATACATTTTACTTCAAACAACACAGTGTAATTAATGTAAATAACGACGCTTGTGTAGAAGACGTTCCACACAAGATGAGGGAAGAACGAACAAATGAAAAATGTGGTTACACCGGGAACCCAACCCGGTAGCTTCCGATCGCCGGTCAGATATGCTATACACTACACATTGGCCTCGATTGATCAACGTCGTAATTCTCCTACATACGAGCAGAAACCAATGCTCTGATGGGCACCTTCGCATGCCGTACCTATATATAATTTTAACTGCAACAACACACAGTATAATTAATGTAAAGAACGACGCTTGTGTAGAAGAGCGTTCCGCACAAGATGAGGAGGAAGAACGAACAAATGAAAAAGAGGTTACCACCGGGGACCCAACCCGGTATCTTCCGATTGCCGGTCCAGATATGCATTCCTTACACCATTGGACCTCGCTTGATCAAACGTCGTATTCAACTACATGCGGTCAGAAACCAATGCTCTGAGTGGCACCTCCGCAATGCCGTTCAATATAACATTTTAACTGCAAACAACATAAGTTTAATTAATGTAAGGAACGACGCTTGTGCAGAAGAACGTTCCGCAAAGATGAGGAGGAAGACGAACGAATGGAAAAATGAGGTTACCACCCTGGAATCGAACCGGGATCTTCCGTTTGCAGGTCAGATATGCCATCCACTACACCATGGCCTCGATTGATGAAACGTCGTAATTCTCCTACAAACGAGCAGAAACCAATGCTCTGAAGGGGCACGTTAGCATGCCAACACTATATATACATTTTAACTGCAAACAACACAGTATAATTAATGTAAAGAACGACGCTTGTGTAGAAGAACGTTCCGCACAAGATGAGTAGGAAGAACGAACAAATGAAAATGAGGTTACCACCATGAAACCGACCCCGGGATATTCCGATTGCCGGTAAGATATGCTATCCACTACGTGACTACAGCATGGACGTCGATTGATCAAACGTCGTCATTCTCCTACTTACTAGCAGAATCCAATGCCATGAGCTGGCACCTTCGCATGCCGTACCTACATACACATTTTAACTGCAAACAACTCAGAGTATAATTTATGTAAAGAACGACGCTTGTGTAGAAGAACGTTACGCACAGATCAGAAGGAAGAACAAACAAATGAAAAATGAGGTTACCACCCGGTAACCGAACCCGGGATCTTCCGACTACCGGTGAGATATGCTACCCACTACACCATGGACCTCGATTGATCAAACGTCGTAATTCTCCAACATACGAACACAAACCAATGCTCTGAGGGGGCACCTTCGCATGCCGTACCTACGTATACATTTTAACTGCAAACAACACACAGTATAATTAATGTAAAGAACGACGCTTGTGTAGACGAACGTTCCGCACAATATGAGGAGGAAGAACGAACAAATGAAAAATAAGGTTACCACCAGGGAATAGTACCCGGTAGCTTCCGATCGCCGGTGAGATATGCTATCCACTACACCATTGGCCTCGATTCAGCAAACGTCGTAATTCTCCTACATACGAGCAGAAACCAATGCTTTGAGTGGGCACCTTCGCATGCCGTACCTACATATACATTTTAACTGCAAACAACACACAGTATAATTAATGTAAAGAACGACGCTTGTGTAGAAGAACGTTCCGCACAAGATGAGGAGGAAGAACGAACAAAAGAAAAATAAGATTACCACTTAGGAAACGAAACAGGTTGCTTCCGATCGCCGGTCAGATATGCTATCCACTACACCATTGGCCTCGATTGATCAAACGTCGTAATTCTCGTACATACGAACACAAACCAATGCTCTGAGGGGGCACCTTCACTTGCCGTAACTATATATACATTTTAACTGCAAACAACACACAGTGTAACTAATGTAAAGAACGAAGCTTGTGTAGAAGAACGTTTCGCACCAGATGAGGAGGAAAACGAACAAATGAAAAATGATTTTATCACCCGGGAATCGAACCCGGGATCTTACGATTGAGGGGCAGATATGCTACCCAATACACCATGGGCCTCGATTGATCAAACGTCGTAATTATCCTACATACGAGCAGAAACCAATGCTCTGAGGGGGCACCTTCGCATGCCGTAGCTACATGTAAATTTTAACTGCAAACAACACACAGTATAAATAATGTAAAGAACGACGCTTCAGTAGAAGAACGTTCCGCAAAAGATGAGAAGGAAGAACGAACAAATGAAAAATGAGGTTACCACCCTGGAACCGAACCCGGGATCTCCCGGATGCCGGTCAGATATGCTATCCACTACACAATGGACCTCGATTGATCAAACGTCGTAATTCTCCTACATACGAGCAGACACCAATGCTCTGAGGGGTCACCTTCGCTTGACGTACCTATATATACATTTTAACTGCAAACAAACCGTATAATTAATGAAAAGAACGACGCTTGTGTAGAAGAACGTTACGCACAAGATGAGGAGGAAGAACGAACAAATGAAAAATAAGGTTACCACAAGGGAACACAACCCGGTAGCTTCCGATTGCCGGTCAGATATGCTATCCTCTACACAATTGGCCTCGATTGATCAAGCGTCGTAATTCTCCTACATTCGAGCAGAAACCAATGCTATGAGTGGGCATCTACGCATGCCGTACTTATATGTACATTTTAACTGCAAACAACACAGTATAATTAATGTAAAGAACGATGCTTGTGTAGAAAAACGCACCGGAAAAGATGAGAAGGAACAACGAAGAAATGAGAAATGAGGTTACCACCCTGGAAACGAACCCGGGATCTTCCGGATCCCGGTCAGATATGCTATCCACTACACCATGGAACGCGATTGATCAAACGTCGTAATTCTCCTACATACGAGCAGAAACCAATGCTCTGATTGGGCACCTTCGCATGCCATACCTACATATACATTTTAACTGCAAACAACACAGTATAATTAATGTAAAGAACGAGGCTTGTGTAGAAGAACGTTCCGCACAAGATGAGGAGGAAAATCGAACGAATGAAAAATGAGGTTACCACCCGGGAATCGAACACGGGATCTTCAGATTGCTGGTAAGATATACTATCAACTACACCGTTGGCCTCGATTGATCAAACGTCGTAATTCTCCTACATACGACAGAAACCAATGCTCTGAGGGGGCACCTTCCCATGCCGTACCTATATATACATTTTAACTGCAAACAACACACAGTATAATTAATGTAAAGAACGAAGCTTGTGCAGAAGAACGTTCCGCAGACGATGAGTAGGAAGAACGAACAAATGAAAAATGAGGTTACCACCCGGGAATCGAACACGGGATCTTCAGATTGCAGGTCAGATATGCTATCCACTACAGTACACCATGGAGGTCGATTGATCAAACGTCGAATTTCTCCAACATACGTGCAGAAACCAATGCTGTGAGGGGGCACCTTCGCATGCCGTACCTATATATACATTTTAACTGTAAACAACACAGTACATGAGGAGGAAGAACGAACCATTGAAAAATGAGTTTACCACTGGGGAAACCATCCCGGTAGCTTCCGATCGCCGTTCAGATATTCTATCCACTACACCAGTTGCCTAGATTGATCAAACGTCGTAATTCTCCTACATACGAGCAGAAACCAATGCTCAGAGGGGGCACCGTCGCATGCCGTACCTATATATGCATTTTAAATGCAAACAACACAGTATAATTAATGTAAAGAACGACGCTTGTGTAGAAGAACTTTCAGCACAAGATGAGTAGGAAGAACGAATAAATGAAAAATGAGGTTACCTCCATGGAACCGAACCCGGGATCTTCCGATTGCCGGTAAGATATGCTATCCACTACAGCAGGGGTTCCCAAATTGGTGTTACGCGGAACACTTGTATACCGTGAGAAGTGTTCCGCGGAACACAATTTGGGAAACCCTGCTTTACAGCATGGACGTCGATTGATCAAACGTCGTAATTCTCCTACATACTAGCAGAAACCAATGCCATGAGGTGGCACCTCCGCATGCCGTACCTACATACACATTTTAACTGCAAACAACTCACAGTATAATTTATGTAAAGAACGACGTCTGTGTAGAAGAACGTTCAGCAAAAGATGAGAAGGAAGAACGAACAAATGAAAAATGAGGTTACCGCCCGGGAAGCGAACTCGGGATCTTGTGATTGCCGGTCAGATATGCTATCCACTACACCATGGACGTCGATTGATCAAACGTCGTAATTCTTCTACATACGAGCAGAAACCAATGCACTGAGGGGGCTCTTTCGCATGCTGTACCTATATATACATTTAACTGCAAACAAAACAGTATAATTAATGTAAAGAACGACGCTTGTGTAGAAGAACGTTCCGCACAAGATGAGGAGGAATCACGAAGAAATGAAAAATGTGGTTACCACCCGGGAACCCAACCCGGTAGCTTCCGATCGCCGGTGAGATATGCTATCCACTACACCATTGGCCTCGATTGATCAAACGTCGTAATTCTCCTACATAAGAGCAGAAACCAATGCTCTGAGGGGGCACCTTCGCATGCCGTACCTATATATACATTTTAAATGCAAACAACACAGTATAATTAATGTAAGGAACGACGCTTGTGTTGAAGAACGTTACGCACAAGATGAGGAGGAAGAACGAACAAATGAAAAATAAGGTTACCACAAGGGAACACAACCCGGTAGCTTCCGATCGCCGGTCAGATATGCTATCCTCTACACCATTGGCCTCGATTGATCAAGCGTCGTAATTCTCCTACATTCGAGCAGAAACCAATGCTTTGAGTGGGCACCTACGCATGCCGTACTTATATGTACATTTTAACTGCAAACAACACACAGTATAATTAATGTAAAGAACGATGCTTGTGTAGAAAAACGCACCGGAAAAGATGAGAAGGAACAACGAAGAAATGAAAAATGAGGTTACCACCCTGGAAACGAAGCCGGGATCTTCCGGATCCCGGTCAGATATGCTATCCACTACACCATGGAACGCGATTGATCAAACGTCGTAATTCTCCTACAACCGAGCAGAAACCAATGCTCTGATTGGGCACCTTCGCATGCCATACCTACATATACATTTTAACTGCAAACAACACAGTATAATTAAAGTAAAGAACGAGGCTTGTGTAGAAGAACGTTCCGCACAAGATGAGGAGGAAAAACGAACAAATGAAAAATGAGGTTACCACCCGCGAATCGAACACGGGATCTTCAGATTGCTGGTCAGATATACTATCCACTACACCGTTGGCCTCGATTGATCAAACGTCGTAATTCTCCTACATACGAGAGAAACCAATTCTCTGAGGGGGCACCATCCCATGCCGTACCTATATATACATTTTAACTGCAAACAACACCCAGTATAATTAATATAAAGAACGAAGCTTGTTTAGAAGAACGTTCCGCACACGATGAGGAGGAAGAACGAACAAATGAAAAATGAGGTTACCACCCGGGAATCGAACACGGGATCTTCAGATTGAAGGTCAGATATGCTATCCACTACACCATGGAGGTCGATTGATCAAACGTCGAATTTCTCCAACATACGTGCAGAAACTAAAGCTCTGAGGGGGCACCTTCGCATGCCGTACCTATATATACATTTTAACTGCAAACAACACAGTACATGTGGAGGAACAACGAACCAATGAAAAATGAGGTTATCACTGGGGAACCCAACCCGATAGCTTCCGATCGCCGTTCAGGTATGCTATCCACCACACCATTGGCCTCGATTGATTAAACGTCGTAATTCTCCTACATGCGATCAGAAACCAATGCTCTGAGGGCGCACCTTCGCATGCCGTACCTATATATATACATTTTAACTGCAAACAACACACAGTTTAATTAATGTAAAGAACGAGGCTTATGTAGAAGAACGTTCCGCACTAGATGAGGAGGAAAAACAAACAAATGAAAAATGAGGTTACCACTTGGGAACCCAAACCGATAGCTTCCGATTTCCGATCAGATATGCTATCCACTACACCATTGGCCTCGATTGATATAACGTCGTAATTCTCCTACATACGAGCAGAAACCAATGCTCAGAGGGGGCACCTTCGCATGCCGTAACTATATATACATTTTAACAGCAAACAACAGAGTATAATTAATGTAAAGAACGACGCTTGTGTAGAAGAACGTTCCGCACAAGATGAGGAGGAAGAACGAACAAATGAAAAATGAGGTTACCTCCCGGGAATCGAACACGGGTTCTTCCGATTGCAGGTCAGATATGCTATTCACAACACCATGGAGGTCGTTTGATCACATGTCGAATTTCTCCTACATACGAGCAGAAACCAATGCTCTGAGGGGGTACCTTCGCATGCCGTACCTATATATACATTTTAACTGCAAACAACACACAGTGTAATTAATGTAAAGAACGAAGCTTGTGTAGAAGAACGTTTCGCATAAGATGAAGAGGAAAACGAACAAATGAAAAATGATTTTATCACTCGGGAATCGAACCCGGGATCTTACGATTGCGGGTGAGATATGCTATCCAATACACCATGTGCCTCGATTGATCAATCGTCGTAATTCTCCTACATACGAGCAGAAACCGATGCTGTGAGGGGGCACCTTCTCATGCCGTACCTACATATACATTTTAACTGCAAACAACACACAGTATAATTAATGTAAAGAACGACGCTTGTGTAGAAGAACGTTCCGCAAAAGATGAGAAGGAAGAACGAAACAAATGAAAAATGAGGCTACCACCCAGGAACCGAACCCGGGATCTTCCGGATGCCGGTCAGATAAGCTATCCACTACACAATGGACCTCGATTGATCAAACGTCGTAATTCTCCTACATACGAGCAGAAACCAATGCTCTGAGGGGTCACCTACGCTTGACGTACCTATATATACATTTTAACTGCAAACAAAACCGTATAATTAATGTAAAGAACGACGCTTGTGTAGAAGAACGTTTGGCACAAGATGAGGAGGAAGAACGAACAAATGAAAAATAATTTACCACACGGGAACACAAACCGGTAGCTTCCGATCGCCGGTCAGATATGCTATCCACTACACCATTGGCCTCGATTGATATAACGTCGTAATTCTCCTACATACGAGCAGAAACCAATGCTCTGAGGGGGCACCTTCGCATGCCGTACCTATATATACATTTTAACTGCAAATAACACACAGTATAATTAATGTAAAGAACAAAGCTTTTGTAGAAGAACGTTCCACAGAAGATGAGTAGGAAGAACGAACAAATGAAAAATGAGGTTACCACCATGAAACCGAACTCGGGACCTTACGATTGCCGGTAAGATATGCTATCCACTACACCATGGACCTCGATTGATCAAACGTCGTAATTCTCCTACATGCGATCAGAAACCAATGCTCTGAGGGGGCACCTTCGCATGCCGTAACTATATCTACATTTTATCTGCAAACAACACGCAGTGTAATTAATGTAAACAACGACGCTTGTGTAGACGAACGTTTCGCACAAGATGAGGAGGAAGAACGAACAAATGAAAATTGAGGTTACCAGCCGGGAATCGAACCCGGGATCTTCCGATTGCCGGTCAGATATGCAATTCACTACCACATGGACCTCGATTGATCAAACGTCATTCTCCTACATACGAGCAGAAACCAATGCTCTGAGGGGGCACCTTCGCATGCCGTACCTACAGTATATATACATTTTAAATGCAAACAACACAGTATAATTAATGTAAAGAATGACGCTTGTGTAGAAGAACGTACCGCACAAGGTGAGGAGGAAGAACGAACAAATGAAAAATTAGCTTACCACCCGGGAATCGAAATCTGAATCTTCCGATTGCTGGTCAGATACACTATCCACTACACCATTGGCCTCGATTGATCAAACGTCGTAATTCTCCTACATACGAGTAGAAACCAATGCTCTGAGGGGGCACCTTCGCATGCCGTACCTATATATACATTTTAACTGCAAACAACACACTGTATAAATAATGTAAAGAACGACGCTTGTGTAGAAGAACGTTCCGCACAAGATGAGGAGGAAGAACTAACAAATGAAAAACGAGGTTACCAGCAGGGAATGGAACACGGGATCTTCCGATTGCCGGTTAGATATGCTATCCACTACACCATGGAGGTCAATTGATCAAACGTCGAATTTCTCCTACATACGAGCAGAAACCAATGCTCTGAGGGGGCACCTCCGCATGCCGTACCTATATATACATTTTAACTGCAAACACCACACAGTATAATTAATGTAAAGAACGACGCTTGTGTAGAAGAACGTTTCGCACAAGATGAGGAGGAAGAACGAACAAATGAAAAATGATTTTATCACCCGGGAATCGAACCCGGGATCTTACGATTGCCGGTCAGATATGCTATCCACTACACCATTGGCCTCTATTGATCAAACGTCGTAATTCTCCTACATACGAGCAGAAACCAATGCTCTGAGGGGGCACCTTCGCATGCCGTACCTATATATACATTTTAACTGCAAACAACACACACTCTAATCAATGTAAAGGACGAAGCGTGTGTAGAAGAATGTTCCGCCCAAGATGAGTAGGAAGAACGACCAAATCAAAAATGAGGTTACCACCATGGAACTGAACCCGGGTTCTTCCGATTGCCGGTAAGATATGTTAACCACTACGTGACTACTGCATGGACGTCGATTGATCAAACGTCGTAATTCTCCTACATGCTAGCAGAAACCAATGCCATGAGGTGGCACCTTCCCATTCCGTACCTACATACACATTTTAACTGCAAACAACTCACAATATAAATTATGTAAAGAGCGACGCTTCTGTAGAAGAACGTTCCGCACAAGATGAGAAGGAAGAACGAACAAATGAAAAATGAGGTTACCACCCGGGAACCGAACCCGAGTTCTTCCGATTGCCGGTCAGATATGCTATCCACTACATGACTACAGCATGGACGTCGATTGATCAAACGTCGTAATTCTCCTACTTACTAGCAGAAACTAAAGCCATGAGCTGGCACCTTCGCATGCCGTACCTATATATACATTTTAAATGCAAACAACACACAGTATAATTAATGTAAAGAACGACGCTTGTGTAGATAAACGTTCCGCACAATCTGAGTAGGAAGAACGAACAAATGAAAAATGAGGATACCACCATGAAACCGAACCCGGGATCTTCCGATTGCCGGAAAGATATGCTATCCACTACATGACTACAGCATGGACGTCTATTAATCAAA
>JAJOZX010015326.1:0-55000 GCA_023014485.1 Bathynomus jamesi | reverse complement strand
AAACTATTATTAGTAAAGTATGATCTTAGATTATTAAATTCATCATTAAGTAAGGTAAAATTAGAGGTCAAATTATATCCTCTGAACAGGAGAGTTTTAATACAAGACATCTTATAGTTGAAATCAGTAAAACTAAAAAAATTCATGCCCAAACCAGTGAAAGTGGGTTTCCTATAAACTGATGTAGTAATAGAATCACCGTTTTTCGAAATTAAAAGATCTAAGAAAGGGAGGGAGCCATTTTGCTCAGTTTCCATTGTATACGTTATATTGGGGTGCAAAGAATTTAGGAAGTTAAAGAATTGTTGCGCTTGTACCGCATTATCAAAGACTGCTATCGAATCATCAACGAAGCGTCGATAGAAAATTGGCTTGAGATGAGTGGGAGATTGTCTAAAAATTACACTTTCTAAATGAGTCATAAAAAAGTCAGCTGCTAACGGTCCGACTGGTGATCCCATCCCTACCCCATCAATTTGTTGGTAAACCTTATTGTTGAAAGTGAAATAGCATTGTTTGAAGACCAATTCTAAAAGTTCCTTCAAATGAGACAATGAAAAACCATGAAAATTATCAACTGAGCTAAAAACCCTATCTAAAATAATGGCAATAGTTTCAGATACAGGTACATTTGTGAAAAGTGACTTTACATCAAAACTGACAAAAAACTTTTTTGAATCGAAGTTTTTACCCAGGAGTTCTTTTTGGAATTCAAACGAGTTATTTATAGTGTAAACATTTTTCGCAAAGGGGGACAGGAGACGAACAACAAATTTTGCCAATTGAAAGGTGGGTAAGTTATACGAAGCTAAAATAGGACGGAGAGGTGTTCCAGCTTTATGGATTTTAGGCAGACAGTATAATTGAGCAAGATTAGCACCAGATGCGAACAACTGAGAGTAAGTATCATTTTTTATTATCTTTAAGGACTTTAGTCGTGACAGAAATCTATTAACCTGGTCTTCTAACCTTACAATGACTTTATTTACAGGTTCTAGAATTTGTTTGAATTTAGTAAGATCACTTAGGATTTCATTAGTTTTGTTTATGTAGTCCGATTTATTCAAAATAACCACTCCGTTACCCTTGTCTGGTCTAGTCACAACAATCTCCTGGTTCTTTGCCAAATTCTTAATACACTGCAAATCACTCTTCCTAAATATGAAAGATTGAAATTTAAGATTTCTAAGTTTAAGAAAAAATTCTTGAGTTAAATTCCTTATAATCCCTCCTTCCCCTATCTCCCTCGCCATCCTTCGTTCCCGTTTCCTCTGCTCAAATTAGTCGGCCTCGGATACTGCTGTGTAAGGTAGATAGCTCCATTGTTCCAGTGTACTATTGGTAATTTTTCCAGTGTATTAATTTCACATTTACTACATGTATTTAAAAATAACTTCTTAATTTTTATATGTAAATCTGTATAACTTAGAACTTAACCCTCTTTTCTCAGTCTTTTAAAATTTGTCTTTACGAATAGGTTATAGAAATTTCTGTTTGTTTTTCATTCAATATTGATTTTAATTTCACATTGTTATTAAACAGCCTGAAGATGAGCGTATTGCTCGAAACGTTGCGCAATAAAGAAGACTTTTCATGGCATTTACATTTCTCCTTGTCATTGGATTTCTCCTAAATATTAAATTGAAGCTCTGTAGAAGCAACCCGCATAATTATATATATATATATATATATATATATATATATATATAAATATATATAAATAAATATATATAAATATATATATATATATATATATAAATATATAAAATAAATATATATAATATAATATATAAATAAATATATATATAATATATATATATATATATATATATATATATATATATATATATATATATAATAAATATATATATATATATATATATATATATATAATATATAATATATAATATATATATTTATATTTATATATTTATATATATTTATTTATATATATATATATATATATAAATATATATATATATATTTATATATTTATATATATTTATATATTTATATATATATATTTATTTATATATATTTATATATTTATATATATATTTATATATATAAATATATATATAAATATATAAATATATATATAAATATATAAATATATATATATACATATATAAATATAAATATATAAATATATATCTATAAATATATAAATATATATATAAATATATAAATATATATATTTTCATATATATATATATTTTTTATATATATTTTTTATATATATATATATACACCTTACCTTACCTTGAACCTTATGTTGTTTCGTGCATTGGTCTCTCTTCACACAGAGGTCAAGCTGGTGGCCCCGCCTCTAGGTCTGGCCTGGTGGAGGAGCGAGTTGCTTTCTTGCGCTCTCCACCGTACATAGCCAGGCACGCCCGGCTCATCTGGTACTGTCCTGAGCCAGGCATCCAGTCTTTTCTTGAAGACTTCAACTTTGACCCCCGTTACGTTTCTGAGGTCCTTAGGAAGCTCCTTCAAAAGTCTTGGCCCCCTATCAACCAAGCTATTTTCCTTCAGAGTTGAGGAGGTCACTTGTCGGGCCTTTAATTTGGGAACACTACAAATTCTGCCTTTCTTATTTTCCAGCGTTGCCTGAATGGTAATTGGGTTTAGTTTGAGGTTTGGTACCAGTTTTTCGATCAATTTCCATAGGTAGATTATGATGTACCTCTCTCTTCTTTTTTCCAGTGAGTACAGATTTAGTTTGCGTAGTCTTTCCCAGTAGTTGAGTTCTTTGCAGCCATCAATCTTGGCTGTGAAATGCCTTTGCGTTTCTTCTAGTTTATTAGTTTCTTCCTTTTTATATGGGGACGTCAAAACTGAGCAGTATTCAAGTTTTGGTATAATTAGTGTTTTTAGCAGGGGAATCATTACTGTCCTGTCCCTTCTCTTGAACGTTCTTAGTACCTATCCGGCGACTCTTTTTGCTTTATTTATCGCTATTTGATTTTGTGTTTCGAATTTCGCATCATCTGTCATTATTATCCCGAGATCAATCACTTTCATGCTTCTCTGAATTTCCTGTCTATCTGGAGCATAATATGCAGTCTAAGTTCCTCTTTTCTACCATATCTCAAGAGCTGAAATTTTTCGGCGTTGAATGACATGTTGTTGTCCTCTGACCATTTGTATATTTTGTTCGTGTCCCTCTGCAATGCCTCCACGTCATGTACATCGCTGATTTTTCTGCTGATCTTTGTATCGTCTGCAAAGGATGTTACTATACTATTGCTGTTTACTCCGCTATCTATGTCTGTTTGCATGATAATGAACAGGAGTGGGGCCAGTACTGTCCCTCGTGGTACTGAGCTGCGTACTTCCGATTCTGATGATGATATACCTTGAATTTTGACGACCTGCAGACGATCTCTAAGGAAGTTGTAGATCCATTTTCCGACTTTGCCTGTTATTCCCATGTCTTTAATTTTATGTGCTATTATACCATGGTCACAGTTATCGAAAACTTTAGCAAAATCTGTGTATATAACATCGTAGTTGTCATTGCTTTCCGATGCATCTAGGATATTGTTGTAGTGCTCTATTAGTTGTGATAGGCATGATCTACCTGACCGGAATCCATGCTGATTTTCGTTGAATCTTTCCCGTGTCTCCAGGAAATCATAAATTTTCTCTCTAACTATTCTTTCAAATACTTTGGTGAGGTGGGACGTCAATGACACTGGTCTATAGTTCTTTGCTTGAGATCTGTCCCCTCCTTTATATATAGGGACAATGTTTGCTCTTTTCAAGATGCTCGGTATTTCCCCAGTGTCAAGGGATCTTCTCCATATCCAGTATAAAGGTGTAGCTATTTCATTTTTACAGTTTTTAATCAATAATGCGTTCCAATTGTCCGGATCTGCAGCTGAATGTAGTTTCATTTGTCCTATAGCTCTCGCTACATCTTCTGGTGTAAACTCAAAGTCTTTATATACTCTCCTTGCAATTCCTCTTCAAAGAATGCATTTATGTCAGGTATCGCTTTGTCACTTTTTGGGGTACTGAAAACTGATTCATATTGAGCTCTCAATGTATCAGATATTTCTTTTGGATCGTCGGTTAGTTCATTATTCCCCGTCCTTAAGGGCCCAATAGCGGCGCGCGTTTTTGTTTTCCTTTTTGCATAGCTATAGAAGTATTTTGGATTTTGCTTATTGCTTCTACCGCCTTTCCTTCCCTCTCTGTATGGTCCTTAATCAGGGCTTGTATTTCCCTATCGATACCCTCCAGTTTTTCTTTTATTTTCCTGTCATTATCTCCGCAGTTTCCTAACTTCGCCTCCACTCTCTTCTTTTGCGGAATAGTCTTCTCTTTGCCTTTCTATCCAGCTCCTCTTTCCTTTTGACTGTGATTCGGAGCTATTTTTCTAAAATTCTCAGCGTTTTTTCCTCCAAGGTGTTAGCATTTTTCAGTTGTTTATTCTCGAAAATTGTTCTTATTCTATTTGGGCCATGTGCGATCTGATTGCTTCCCAATTTATAGTCTTCGAGTTTAAGTTAAAGGCCCCGAATTTACTTCTTTCCACAATATGTGTATTGTCTTCTAATGCTGCCGTCATATTTGCTGATATCTCGATTAAGTTGTGGTCTGAGATAATGGTTGGGGTTATTTTTATATCAGCAATCAAGTTCGTGTTATTCGTGAATACCAGATCCAGGCAGTTATTTTTTCTGGTATTTTCTGTTATCTCCTGTGTCAGCATAAACTCGTTTGTGAGAGCCATCAACATTTTTGCTTGTTCCTGATCTTCTCTTGTGCCCCCCTTGTCCTGGTGAATATATATATTCCTATTCACCTTTTTGTATTTTATAAATGGGAAGTTAAAGTCTCCGCAGATCATTATATTGGGGGATGGAGGGTTTATGGCCTTTATTAGCTTTCTAATGTCATCAATGGCCTCCGAGAATTTTTCGGTTGGGGTGCTTGGAGGTCTATAGATGACTATTACTATCAAGTTTAGTTTTTCTATTTTCACTGCTAGAAGTTCCACATAGCTGTTTGATTTACTTATTATCGTCTCTGTCATATGACCTTCCTGTACATATATAGCACAGCCCCCTTTCCGTCTCGTCGTTCTATCCGCTCTTAGTAAGTTGAAGCCCTCTATATTTATCTCTTTCTTATCAATACAATGTTCGCAGTTTTCACAATTTCCTTGGCAATCTTTAAGATGAGTTTCTGTGAGGCATGCAATGTCCGCCCTTGTTTCGTCCATAAATCCTTTCAGGTACGAAACCTTATTGAGTGATTGGTTTGGTCTTATTCGTTGAATATTAGCCAGGACAATTTTTATGTTCTCTGTTTTGGGACGTGACCCGACAATTCAGCGCAGGACAATTCAGCGCCGACAATTCAGCGCCGACAATTCAGCGCAAAGACAATTCAGCGCAAGACAATTCAGCGCAAGACAATTCAGCGGAAGATCCCGGGTTCGATTCCCAGGTTGTTACCTCATTTTTTCATTTGTTTCGTTCTCTCCTTCTCGTCTTGCGCGGAATATCTCCTATACAAGCGTCGTTCTTTACGATATATAAATATATATATATATTTTAAATATAATATATATTATATATATATATATATATAGATATATATATATATATATATATAATATATATATATATATATATATAAAATTTATATATAAATATATATATATATATATAAAATTTATATATAAATATATATATATAAATATATAATATATATATATATATATATAATATATATAAATATATAATAATAAATATATAAATATATAAATATTTTATATATAAATATTTTATATATAAATACTTTATATATAAATATTTTATATATAAATACTTTATATATAAATATTTTATATATAAATATTTTATATATATAAATATTTTATATATATAAATATTTTATATATATAAATATTTTATATATAAATATTTTGTATATATAAATATTTTGTATATATAAATATTTTGTATACATAAATATTTTGTATATATAAATATTTTAATATATAAATATTTATATATATAAATATTTATATATTTATATATATATTTTTATATATATATATGTTTATATATATATATATTTTTATATATATATATTTATTTATATATTTATATATTTATATACAGGGTGTCCCAGAATTAACTATCTATTTCAATGAAATCGGACAAATTTTTTAAAAACAATTTTATTTATGTTTATCATGTTTAATATCTGTTAAAAATATAAATTTCTAAATTTTTTTCATAATTTTATTTTCATAATTTTTTCATAGTTTTTCATAGTTTTATTTTCATTCTCTTTCAGAACCCTATTAATAATGAATACACAAGAACGCATCTTTGTTGTAACATCCCGTATCAAAGGAATGCAATGTAATGAAATCAGAAAAATTTACAAGAAGATTCCACAGAACCGGTCCTACAGACAAAGCGATTCGTGAACTTGTGAACAAATTTAAAGGAACTGGATCCGTACACGACGAGGTGGGAAGAGGACGCCCAAGGACAGCACGTAACAGTACCGAACAGGTACGACAATTGTTTGAGGATGAACCAACAACTTCGGTTAGGGAGGCCGGTCGAAGACTCAACATATCCAAGACAACAGTTCATAGAATCTTGCGTTCGACACTGATGAAAAAGGCTTTGATACGGGATGTTACAACAAAGATGCGTTCTTGTGTATTCATTATTAATAGGGTTCTGAAAGAGAATGAAAATAAAACTGAAAAACTATGAAAAAATTATGAAAATAAAATTATGAAAAAAAGTTTAGAAATTTATACATTTTTAACACATATTAAACATGATAAACAAATAAAAGTGTGTTTTTAAAAAATTTGTCCGATTTCATTGAAATAGATAGTTAATTCTGGGACACCCTCTACAGTATATATATATATATATATATATATATATATATATATATATATATATTATACTGGGTGATCCAGATAAATGGGACCCATAAAAAAAAGCCAAATATTCTTAATATTTAATTCCTTTCATAAAAACTATATATCATTCGAAAGAGTAGAGTTACAAGTTTATTATGAAATATTTATTTTTTAAAAATGACTCCTTTCAAATGTGCTCCATTAGTTGCCAAGCATTCCAGTGTTCTCGCTTGTAAGTTCTGCATCACTTTTGCAAGAGTGTGCGGTGGTATGGCCTGTATCTCATTTGTGATGGCGGCCTTCAATTCTTGCAAGGTCGTTCGGTTATTTCTGTAGACCCTACTCTTTAAATATCTCCAGAGATAATAATCTAAGGGAGAAAAATCCGGAGACCTTGCGGGCCATTCAACGTCTCCAAATCTTGAGATTAACTCGCCTGGAAACGTTTGACGCAAAACTGCCATGCAGTTCCTCGTGGTATGGCAGGTAGCTCCGTCTTGTTGGAACCAGTGGTTTTCTAGACAAAGATCTCTTAATTTAGGAATAAGGAAATCGGTCAACATTTTTTCGTAGCGATCACCATTTACAGTGACCGTGTTTCCGGTGGAATCCTCGAAAAAGTACGGCCCTATGATCTGAGATGCAATAAGACCACACCAAACAGTTACTCGCTGACTATGCAACGGGACTTCGGTAATATTCAATGGATTTTCTGTTGCCCAGAAACGACAATTTTGTTTGTTTACAGTTCCATTCAAGTGAAAATGGGCTTCGTCTGACATAATCAAAGTTGCTAGAAAATTGGTGGTGTCATTTATCTTCTGTTGGATCCATTGACAGAATTGTCGTCTTCGTGCGAAATCTCCATCGTTTAGTTGTTGCACTGTTTGAATTTTATATGGAAAGAGCATTAAATTTTGCTTGAATATACGGTGTGTTGTTCCATATCCAACTCCTAACAGCTGAGGAGCACGTCTGATGCTTATGTTAGGATTATCCTGTACAATTTCATGAGTTCTGTTAATGATCTCGTCTATCCTTGCTGTGCGCACTCTTCCAGTTGGTTTTCTTTTTCCAATGCTGCCAGTTAGGGAAAAATTTCTGACACACCGACGGATTGCTTTCTTAGAAGGTGATTTTGACATCTGAAAATTTGTCTTGAAAGATCTTTGAGCTGAAACTACACTTCTTCCATGCTCATAATATTGCTCAGTTATGAAACGCAGCTGTTCCACAGTCCATGCAGTCATCTTGAAGGGTTAGTTTTAACACACTTTTATTTTGTTTTGTATCTTATCTTGTCTTGTATTGTCAAAACCTATACAATCCTGTACAAACTTGTAACTATCCTCTTTCGAATGATGCGTTTGATTTTATAAAAGGACTTATACTTTAAGAGTTACAGGGGTTTCTTTTGGGTCCCATTTCTCTGGATCACCCTATATATATAGAGAGAGAGGGGAAGGCTATATTATCTAGGCTTATTTACGTGTGCTGATTTACAAATAGCAGATCATTACAAATTACGTTGCCTTTAACGTTTAAAGAGAAATTTCTTTAAGCACACACAATTTTATAACAATATTTGATGCGCAGTAGAAAACTATATACCTAAAAGTAAATAAGCAATTAAACATGTTATGGATCTATAAAAAGTTTGTATTTGAGGTTCAGATCGAATGAAAATAAGAGAAAAAATGAGGGAAATTAATTTATTTCACTTAAAGTAATAAGCCTTCATTTTATTTTTCATAGTACAGATATTAAACAAAGAAATTGTTTTGATTTAAAATATTTTTAACCTGATTTTGTTTTTAATGATGTTCGCAATTTGTTAACATATGAAAGTGGAATTATGATACATTTGAAGAGGTAATGTGGTATTAGAATATAATAATATGCTTTGAAAATACAATAGAAGTCATTGTATGTTTTGATGTCGATGCATATTCTCGTTAGGTGTATTAAACCCTTTTTCAGATATTATTTTAAGTTTCCTTTTCTCTTGTCTGACGGAACGTGCCGGAACAAAAAGTACTCGAATGTTTGTTTGTCTGTTTTGTCTGTTTTTGTTTGTTTGTTTTTGTCTGTTTTTGTTTGTCTCATGAAAGACCGTGAAAGAACCCCACAGAAGGGTTTTTCTCGTGAAGGAAGGTGAGGATGAATCCTTTTTAATTTTTTTCCCTCACAAGGAGGAGGGGACCCCTTTAGGAGAGAGTGCCCTTCATTAAGACTTGTGAGGCCCCATAAATGGGTTAGGAACTTAAGAAAGTGGGGGCCCCTTAGAACGGAGGTGAAGGCTTCCAGGAGGCCCTTCCAGGGGCAAATTTCAAAGCACCCAAAATTCCTCTACCCGAACGCGGCTATAGTACTGACAGTAATTCAACTATTTATAGCTGTTTCTTAGATATAAGTAAAGCATATGAGAGAGTGGACCAAAATATTTTATTTAAAAAACTTGAAGACAGGAAGGTTCCTATGTACATCTTAAATTTATTGAAATTTTGGTATTCCGACCAATCTTTTACCGTTAGGTGGGACAATGTACTATTCGAATGTTTTGGCTCCTCTTGCGGGGTGAAACAAGGGTCCTTGCTCTCCTCTATGCTATTTAATGTCTCTATTGACGGATTAATTACTTCACTTAATGAGGCAACAGTGGGATGTTGTATAAATATCACAAGGATAAATAACTTAGTTTATGCCGATGATATGGTGTTAATATGTCCTCCTGTTAAAGGTCTGGATCAGCTACTAAAAGTCTCTGAGGTGTATTCGCAGAAACACGATATTCTTTTTAATGTTACAAAAATTACAGTTATGCAATTTCATCCTAAAAGCTCTAATCACCCAGCTGATATTAGGTTTAAAATGAAAGGTGAAGTAATTGAGGAAGTACAAGAGTTTAAGTATTTCGGTCAAATTATTACCAGCTCCTTCAGTGATGACTCGAATATAAGAAAACAATCTCGAAGCCATTTTGCTAAAGCGAATATGACTATAAGGAACTTTCAGTTCTGTACAAGTGAAGCTAAAGACATTCTCTTTCGTACTTTCTGCAGTAATATATATGGACATCAACTCTGGGTGAATTATAAAAAAGGTTCTGGCAGAACCCTAAATTTGCTGTACAACAGGTCGTTTAGACTCTTACATAAATTAACCCCGAGATGCTCAACTTCGCAAATGTTTGCTACCCGCAATGTTCCGAGTAGGATGGGCGGAAAAGGAGAGAGTGCAATTGCAAATGTTGATCAATGTTCCAAAGGAAATGTTGCATAAGTTTTGCAACAAAGGGGAGGGGAATGTTGCAAGATGTTATGTAACAAAGGGGGAGGAGGGAATGTTGCAAGAGCAACAAGGGTTATGCAACTTGGAGCCTGAGTAATCCCCCAAGAGAAAGAGAGAGGAGAGGGAGAGAGAGGAAGAGAGGTGTTCGCCTGGCAGGAGCCAAGCGCATATTAAGATTTTAGCCGAGCGGCCGTTGTCTTAATATATTCCTAATCAGCCAGTTGGCTTATCTGGCTGAGCTGCCAGATTGCGCTCTTTATTCAATTAAATCATATATTCTCGCCAGTTGGCTTAACCCGTCAGTTGACTTATAAGGCGTAAATGGCTTGTTCAGGTGTACATTATTAGGGTTGCCAGATTGTGCATCCAGATATTTTTGACAGTTGGCTTAGAATTCCGTCAGCCTCTTTAGAAGGCAGCCATTTGATGTAATTAAATGTCGTGTACAACCAAAAGAATTAAATAAAACACCATTACATCATTCTGTTTATTTAGACGAATTAATGGATTCAATTTCACGAAATATATAGAAAATAAATATACAATAGAATATATATGATAAAAAATAACAACAGCAAAAGAAATACGAACGATGAATGTATAGTCAAAATAAATATACAATGAAACGATGGATACATATATCCTCAAAAAATAATAATAGCATAAGAAATACGAACGAGGAATATATAATAAAAAATATACAAAATTGATGTAGTATAACCAACAATATATTAGTACAGGAAAAATATACATATATATATATATATATATATATATATATATATAGTATATATACAGTTATATTAAATAATTAAATATATTCAAAATAATAATATAGAAAACGAAGGAGTATAATCAGTTTCATATTACTACAGGAAATATTTATATATACACAATTAACCCTTTAAGCCCTGAATTTTTTGTCGGGTTAAGTTATGAATGCGTGTATTTGAAACGTTAGCAATTGGCATCTTCAGTCCTTAAAGGGTTAAATATTTAAATATATTGAAAATAAATATACATCAAAATACTTTATGTCCTACGGCGCAAAACGCTAAACTCACACGTAATCGAGTGTACATTCACATCATTATTGATTTGCACTACACGGTAAAACCGTCCAAGAATTACTTCACCGCTCAAGTTATACGGATACCTATACTCGATATAAATGGCTTTCATATCGTTCAATACTATTTTTGTGCCCGCTTTACATTCGGTTGGCAAATTATCTTTAAACACGGCTAGAATAAAATCAAAAGCACGCACAAAGAGGTCA
Organism: Bathynomus jamesi; assembly: GCA_023014485.1. Classification (NCBI taxonomy): domain Eukaryota; kingdom Metazoa; phylum Arthropoda; class Malacostraca; order Isopoda; family Cirolanidae; genus Bathynomus; species Bathynomus jamesi. The sequence goes on along the minus strand of JAJOZX010015326.1, from coordinate 43,517 downwards.
TCGTTAACCACAACATCATTATTAAATACAAGTTTATAAACACTCCTTTCCAATCGAGGGTTTTTTCTTACCGATCTCTTCTTCACTCTGCATAGCGGCAATTGAAATAATCTTCCAAGTCGTAAAGACAGCTACTCATTATATAGAGATACAGCTCTTCAGGGTGAACAGTGTAGGCAAGCTCTGCCCTGTACCGCTCAAGTGCTTTGTACCAAAGTTCGGGATATTTCGAAGAGTCTAAACCTTTTAAATATGCATCCAGCTCTAGACCATTCTCGCCTTGTTCATTCCTACATTCGATAAATCCGTCGAGCAGAGCGGTGTATGCGTATTCAAGAACCGTGTCAAAATAAATCATATCCGTAACACGAGCGTCTAATATAGGCTTCAGCTTGCGGAATCCGACAATTTCAAACATTCTGTCGAGGATGAATCGGTTTCGCGCAGGGACAAGAACGTTATTATCAGATGCATTCTTCCACATCAGTCGTGTATCAATGCATGGCTGATCGTTATTTATACACAACGTACAAACAACGGCATATGAGGCGGCATCACTAATCTGTTCTCTTCTTGTACCAACACCTGCAGGTATTTTATAACGGTCCTCACCCCACTTCTCAACTATCACGAAGACTCTATTCATCTCCTCAACACTTAAATATATAACATTACGTTCTCTTGCTTGCCTGCAAATCGTTTCAAGTACATAGTTAATGGTGCCGGTTTCACGCCTGAACACGTGCAATGACTTCGTCACCGACACATCGTACGCGGCATTGAGAATGCTTCTCAAAGGAAGTTCATCGTATTCGCATGTCCAGTCGGTTCAAGCTCTGAGATGACTATGAGCCACAGGTGGGCGGATCTGCTCGACGGGCAGAGTGAGTCACGCTGATGAAACGTGTACGGGTTTGTTCGAACTCGTGTGTTTCGGAGGGGTGAGGTACACGGGTGGGCGGCTCGATGGGGGGAGCGAGTCGCTTCAGCAGTTTATGGTTTGTCTACAAGATTATTCGAATAATTGTGGCCATCATACTGGAAAAACAGAATTTTCCGCTACATGAAGCAATACCGGCTTTAATGTTTTATCACTCACCAGACGTTCATTTCCACAAACTAAACATCTCCACAATTCGGTGCACTATTTGAGAGAAACATATGCCCATATTTATCCTTTTAGTTTAAAAGCGATACTCGTCTCTAAGGTCTGTTAAAAACTCACACACGCCATTAGGTACAACCTCACTACAAACCTCGTCATGATATACATTAATATAGTGGTAAAAATACTTAAGATTCTCCATGATGACAAGATTTACATTCTCAGCCGTAGGGTACGAGAAGTCTGTATGATGTAACATGACATAATATCGCTTGTCCCACCACTCATCAACAAGACTCACTATCCATAACCGTTGCTTATCTTCTGAACGTGTCGTTTCTTTTACTTCGCGGTATATGTGAACCTTTATAAAGGTTAGGTCTACAACATACTTCAATACGTCGTTTGTACTACGAAATCCTAAAATGCCCTCGCCAGAATACCCGTAGAGCATTTGAACATTTTGGTCCTTTCCACGGCTCAATGTAGACTTAAAAGTATCAAAGGAGGGGGGAATACGAAGTTTTTCAGTATTCACCATATCTTGGCACTTTGCCGAATACCACTTCATAAACGTTGAACACGCAGTATTAAAGGCAGCCATTACTATTTTTCGTCTACGCGGTAGAATACACATATATATAAATAAATACACATATATAAATACACATATATATAAATAAAATCAAGGATAAAGGTAGCCAAAGGGTACAGTATCATAGGTACCAGGCACCTGGTAACGCTTCCTATAGGTGTTACGGCATACCTTCGTGCCCCTAAGTTCCTTCACACACCACAGTTTCTGCGCCCGAAAATTGTACATCCCCACAGTCAGTTGAGGTGGCTGGTCACCCTCATCTTCCAAGCACACTAGATCCTTCAACGAGTCAAAGTTAACCATGCGAACCGTCGAGTCGCTAAGCGTGATACCGTTAGCCTTCAAGATATACTTCATATCATCCCCCACTCTCATCCGTACCCCAAAAGGTTTTTGGCCCTGTTGACACAAACGAGTCTGACGATATCAAGGATGAGTATTGTGATGATGCATACGCAGTTAGCTCTTCGAGAAATTCCCCAATAGCTGCATGTATTCACCTCCCCTCTCTGTGAATATCACGCTATCTGTGTCAGCGTATAGCACCCTCTGTCCAAGAGAGTGCAGCAGACCCCAAAGTTTGATGCGGGCGTAGGCCGTTGTGAAGCTGGGTACAGGTATGTTTGTAACCCGTGAGGTATCTGTGGCAAGTTCGGCGATGTTTCACTTTATTATGTAAGTACCGGGTGTCTCAAAATAGATGGAACCCATTGACATGATAATAATTTATTACTCAGAAAATACACTCCAAAAAAGATTACATTTCCTGGAAGCTGATATGATAACAATTAAAAACTGAAGATTTGAGGTCTCTAGATCAAAGGATACATTTATTAGAGCACATGTTCCAAATGACCGCCGTTGCGCTGCAGACACACTTGAAGCCGACGAGCGAAGTTGTCAATCACCCTGACACCCTGCACAGAGTGCAAGGGCCTCTGAAGCACCTCGTCTGGGGCTTGTGTGCCCCAGAACACATTGTTCTTGCTATTGACATACCCACTGAGCAAGAAGTGTGCTTCGTCGCTGAACCAAACATCATCAAGAAAGTTAGGATCCTCTTCGATCTTGTTCTCGAACCACCGGCACATCACAACACGTTTTGCCATGTCAGCTGGTGTGAGTTTATGCTTGATCTGGATCCTGTATGGGTACAGCTGAAGATCCTTGATCAAGATTCTTTGCACTGACGCACGTGAAAGACCCAGATCTTGGCAACGTCTTCGGATTGACTTTTTCGGACTCCTTCCGACAGAATCTCTCACCGCATTCACATTGTCAGGAGATCTTGCAGTCACCTTCCTGCCAGATCTGGGTGTTTCTGCTTTCTTGTTGAGATTGTTTACTGATCCTGTTGCTTGAAATTGTGTGCCCAACGATAAATTTGGCTTTTCTGGGGATAATTGTTGAAGTTGAACTTCCTGCGAAATTTCGCTTGCACAGTTTTGAATGATTTCGTCTCCAAATAAGTAGTGACGCAAAATTTTTTTTCCTCCTTTGTCCAAGGCATTTTGATTGATAATTATTAGTTGTTATCGTCTCCTCTCTTCAAATCTGAAAAAATAGAACGAGAACATTAATATTGGCAGAATTATTAGCAGTGACATGGGTTGCATGTATATTGAGACACCCTGTATTACCTACATTCATGATCTCCATAACCTCTTTATTGAGAGCGTTGGCATAATCCCAGACTTCACTATAACTTTGTGCTAAATGAACGTTCACTTTGCCGGTATTCTAAACAGTCTTTGGAAGAAATTTGCACAGAGACAACTTTGTTAAGAATCCTGGCAGGCACTTTTGTGCAATTTGGGAACAGTCAAGCTGTATACCTTCATGGGCACGGTAAAGCTGAATATAAGCCGTTTTTTTATGTTCGGTATCAACCCCTCGCGGACATCCTGATGCTTCTATTTATCCTTCAAAAAAGCGTTTATATATGGTGTGTAAAGGTTGGGTAGCTTCTGAAACCTCCACACCTCATGTACAGTATTTTCAATATTCTGTACCTATTGCGAACGGGTAGAGCCAGCTCAGGGCTTGTATATACACCTCTGTAACCACACAACCAACCAACGTAAGATCAATCACCGTTGTTCTCCTCTTCGCACTTCACGCACAGGGGAAACATGAGCTTGTGATCCATAACGACGGGTAAGATCGGCATCCATAAATCGCGAGGGGGGAGCACGTTTACGAAAGAGAGTCCAAAGTAGCGCTCATTCAAGTTAGCTGAAAACTCGATGGTTGGTATGGTGGGACCCACCATTTTTACAGGCGCACCTACCGGGTACGGATTATTCTTCATCACGTAGAGGTATAAAAAGAAGAAGTCGTAGCAGTGGAGTTTCACGCCCTCCGTAGGCGGAAAGTATAGCTTGAATGGGTTTGTATGCCCTCCAAACAAGCTGTCACCGTATTTGAGGGGGTCCAACACCATTGAACGTTTGATGGCCTTCATTTCTTCACGGTACTTGGCATCTGTTTCCATCCGTACATCATACTCATGCTCCCACACGATTTTGTGAGTGAACTGGGATCATAGTTACGGGTCCATGCGAGGCTGTCGGCGGGGGATCTTTCATAAAGGTCCCCTGTGACGGCACATTCAACGCGCGGGCATCCATGCCACCAGCAGCCGTTAAAGGAATACACAGTCTTCTCACCAGTGGGTGGATCCTCACTTAGAGCGTCAACTCAAAAAACACGACCATTGACCTTAACGGGTACTCCCCCCGTGTTGCGGGCATGTTTTATGTATACCCCGGTCTGTTGCTGTAGGTGTATGAGCCAGTAAATAGCCTTGTGCCCATAACTGCGGGGGTTGTTTCTGTGAATGACTGCTAAGGTGTCTTTAGGCATGAAATTATTCTTGAACACTGTAAAACATAATGAGCCGATCGTGGTCGCGACTTGCAACGGATCGCATTTGAAACGAGCTGTGTACATCCTTCTAAAGGCCTGGAAACATACCCTAAGCACACGCACATCATTCACGCAATAACGTTCACATTCATCGGCTATATTGTATGGACTAGCTTCATTAAAACTGTTGTAGTAGCGGTCAAAATCTTCACGCTCACTATCACTCATGTTGGTGTAGTTAAAGTAATGTTTGGGTGGAGGTAGTCCTACGTAATTCAAAGTTTCGTTAGTGAGGAATGTGTAAGGGAAATACCCTTTTGAAACTTCAGCGGCTACGCCCATGACCTTGGGTAGCTTTGCTAATTTACAAGGTGTGAACAGCAGGGTGTCTTTAAACTGTACATTACCTCTTATCTGCATCTGTATTAGTTTGTTGCCTCTTTTCAAGGGATCACCTGTAAATATCGCAGACGACTCGTGTTCAAGCAACTCCTTATAAAGGAACTGTGTGTCAAATTTCGCCCCGTTATGGGCAAGAATATACAGTCATTTTTTGAACTTGTCCGCTAATTTGACAATATAGGATACAAAGAGTTTCACAGGGCTGCCTGTGCAGTCGTTTTAAAAACGTTTGTCCGTTTTCCACATTTGTGGCACTCGCCACACTCGATCTCCATGCACTCATCACAGATAGTCTGACTTACGAGTAAATGTGGAATAACCTCTTTGGTTTCAGCGTTCGTGTAAGTTTCTATATCGTAGTACACGGTTATACAAGGGCTATTTTTAGGCTTAGCATCTTTCATATAACATACATGCTTCACTCCATCCGCCTTATATTTTTCATGACATGTAGAACAGTGAATTTCATCGCATTTATGTTTGAAATTCCCCCAATTATCCATCATGTGAAACATACCGCACTTACAAATCCTCATTTTCCTGCAAGTGCCATTTGATTTATGGAGTTCAAAGCATTTATTATTGAAAAATGTACGTCTACACACATTACATTCCCTCTTCTCGGTTTCAACTACACGACTTTCACATTTGGGGCTTTTACACTGCTCACATACCATGTAGCAATCCTTACAATGTTTCACCATATCATCAGCAAACTCGAGACATCCCTTACACAAATCATGATGCCTTCCATATTTTCGACTTTTATCATAACTGGCGTAGAGAGCCCTTATGTTACGGATTGGGAGATACGATGTTCCTTACAATCCTAAAATAAGTAGCGGTCTTGTACGATCTCTCACGCTGCATTTAAAAACATACACAGTCCTACGACGATCATCCATTCCAAATACAACTATACGTGCATTCATTTCCTGCTAGGCCCATCTCAGTTCTTCAGGACCCATATTACACTCAAACTCAAGCTTACAATCTGAAGCCAGTTTACGGGCACGTTGCACAACCGTAGGCAGCCAAATTTTTAGCACAGTGAACATATGAGCTAAGACTATTGCTATAAAACGACAAACACGATCGACGTCTAAATGCTTTCTCTAAATAACCGGAGAATTGAAATTAAGAGTATAAGGTGTGGCATTATGATCCGCAACCCGGAATACTCTATGAATATCTAACAGGAAGTTGACCATTTTGAAGGTGTACTACTTTGAGAGGCTTGCATTATTCTGCCCAAGATATATTCTATGTCTACAGTCGCCAAACGTCTGAACGGTATTACTACCCACAAATCATCTACAGCCCCGTCATATGACCCGAACCTGAAAGACAACCTCGTCCAGACTTCACGTTCGTCGCGGTTCTGAAGGGCAAACTGCACAATACGTTCAAGTACTCGCCGCAGTCAGTTAGTATACAAGGATCAAGGGTCAACCCTGACCACGTACCGATTTCTAGTCAGGGCAGGGGTGGGGGTAGCGGTGCGCACCAACTCGAATGTTATACCATCTTCCACAGTATGAGAAGTTGTTGTGGAGGAAGTACCCGGAACTGAATAATGGGGCATATTTGAGGAAGGTACTATTGTGGGGGTTGTGTCGTAAGACGTAGGGTTGGGGCTCTATTACTGGGGGTCTAACAACCGGCGCAATCCTGGCACGCTTTATATCTGACGTGGAGAGCTCTTCATCATGCTTCCGCTTTGAACTGTCGCATGCTACAGGTGTCGCTGGTGAGGGTTCGTCAGCGGGGAAGGATTCTGTAGCTGCACGGCCATCGGGTTCATCTGTGATATCGATGATGTGGGGCTGTACCATCGTCGTCATTCACGGTTCTGTGGAAGAAGAAAAACAAAATATAAGAAACAGCACTCAAAATTTGTAATATTTTGTAAATGACCACTTAGGGGTGTGACGTGTTAGAGATGGAATCTGTAGAAAAATTCAGGTTCACAAGTCCCTCCACATGTATTATATCTGGCCCTACAGGATGTGGCAAAACTGTATTTATGCTTAAAATCATTAAAAATAAGGGGGAGATGTTCTCAAAATTTGTGCATAAAGTAACATGGTGCTATTCGACGTATCTGTCAGTGTTCAACGAGTACCAAGATGAAATTTTGTTCCACAAGTGTGTATATGACGTTCATTCATTAAATGGTAATGAGCATACAGTTATTGTAATTGACGATCTCATGTTGGAAATGGATAAAACGTTTGCCGAGACATTTACAGTGTTCTCCTACCATCTTAACATAAGCATATTCTTCATCAACCAGAATCTATTTTTCAAAAATAGATACATGCGCGATGTGTCGCTAAATACACAATATCTAGTCTTATTCGCACAACGTAGAGATGTGTCACAATTTGGGGTATTAGCCAATCAAATGTTCCCGAATCAACGTAAGGAGTTTTTGGAGGTTTATAAAGAAGCCACAAGTAAGCGTTACGGTTATTTGCTTTGTGACCTTCACCCGCGAAACACGTTTAGGGTACTTCTAAGAACGAATATATTTCCAAACGAACCCGAAACGGTGTACAGTATATTCCAGAATGACCAATAGGCTGAAGAAATATCACGAATTAATAAAAATCTGTCAACGATTGTCCCGGGCACTGCAACAGAGGTTTGTTAAAAATAGCGACGCCGACTTTTTAAAATGCATCTGTGAAATCTGTCTTAATGTTATAAAATGTAATGTGCCAATGAAACCCTCTCGCTTACGTCGTAACAAGAACATAATACAAGCGCTCGCTCATAAAAGTCAAACTGTGTGGAAGAAAAAGCGAATTATTGTACAAAGAGCAGGATCATTGCTCCCCATCTTATTTTCAGTTTTGGGTCCTTTACTGACTAGATTAATATAATGAAGGTGGTAGTGATTCCACATGAGGTGTATGCTTCACTGCAAAGTTCAAAGATTCCAGACACGGCTCTAGAACCCCAAAAAGTTAAAAGAATGGAAAGCGAGTTGCTAGCCCTATTAAAGTGAAAAGTCACCTGATGAGAAAAGGATCTTGTACCAAGAGGCTTTGCAGAAATTTCTTCATGAGTACGAAGATTATAAGAATCCGACAGAGCTCCCCGTGGTTATTAGGCACAGCGCGAGCAGCGCTGAGCATGGCGACACAGGACCTGGGCCCGACGTTAGAGATGACCAACCAAAGAACAACGGAACACAACACATCGAACATGTGTTAAAAAGCAGTCTCCCACATACATTGAGGAATAAAGGCTTAAGTCTTTATAATCTATTGAGTGAGGACCCCATCATACAGTGGGCTGATACAGGCGAGGTCATTGTTGAAAGAACAAGGGTACAAGGATCCAACATCGTTGACATTGTTCACGATCTGGTGAGAAAGTGGGACAGGCCCTCAACAACAGGATGGAAGCATATTAAAGCAAGACTAACTATCAATGTTTTGTGGACATTTATTTGTTGCAATCTGAATAGGTTAAAGGACCTGCATCAAGTCTCGCATGTGTCACAACTGAGTACGCCATTGCCCCCAGCAGCAGCGTCTCTGAAGAAGAGAACAAACGGCCAAACTTATCCACGTGTCTCTAAAATACGCAAATGGCTAACATATTAAGTAAACGCTATTATGAAATTTCTAACCTCGCCCCCAATGGCAGCGTTAATAGACTGTACAGAGAGGTGTTTGCAGGAGCAGGATGCTTATACACTTCATAAGCAGGTGAGAAAAAGGTTTAAAACGGCCAAGACAACAGCGGTTTCGATTGACTCTATTTGGGAAGCAGATTTAGCAGACATGCAAAGATATTCAGTGTATAATGACGGATACCGCTACATCCTATTCATAATAGATGTATTCTGTAGATATCTGTGGCTAATTCCACTGAAAAATAAATCGCCTGAAACAGTTGCGAAAGCGACCAAAACGTTGATGTTAAAAGAAGAAAGGGTTTCCTTGCTATTTTTGTACGGATATGGGGAAAGAATTTATAGTTCGCGCTTTTCAGAACATGCTGATGGAGTTTAATATCAGTTACTACACTAGCAGTTCTATACATAAGGCCTCTTTAGCTGAAAGAGTTCAACGTACCATAAAGGAACGCACGCAGCTCTATTTTACACATAAAAACATACAGATATATAAACGTTCTCGGGTCATTGGCATCGTCATACAACCGTTCACGCCACCGTACGATTGGCACAACACCTAACGAAGTTTTAGAAAGAGGTACGCTGCCAGAGGTGGGAAGAGATGGAGCACCGCTACCACACTCTACACATTTCAAAATCAATGATTTATGTAAGGCTATCACGTTCGGGAAATAAATTCTCGAAGGGATTTGAACAAGGATGGAAAAGTGAGATTTTTAAAGTTCGTGCTATAAGACCTAAAGGTGAGATAATGATGTATTACGTTGAAGATTTGAATGGTGAAAAGATTGCTGGAGGCTTTTACTGCGAGGAGTTGCAGAAAGTGACATTTAATTTAGGAAAAAGTGTATTTAAAATTGAAAAATTTTAGGCAGCAAAGGTTCCGGAAAGAGAAAAATGTACCTGGTGAAATGACTGGATTATCCAGAAAGCTTCAACACCATTATTGCAGCAGCTTTTATATAGAAGCTTAAATAGTAAGCAACATGGCGCCTAACCACTTCTATGTCACACTCCCGTCCTCTTCTTCACTCTCTGTACATCATAACAACACCCTCGCCAGCTTTGTGACAGAACTCCACGGACCCATTGAATTGGAGCGTGATTCGTATGAGGTGGGCTTATGTGAACTCCAGTTAGTCTCCATATTTTTAACTCTTGAAAATGAGCAAATCATATTTCTGATCCTTAGAAGAATCGATGAGTTCGAAAAATTAGACATAACCTTAGACAATACTATGCGATCAACGCTTTTCGGTGAGATGCAGTACTATATCATAATGGCCGATTCCTAGCGATACATTTGTGCTAGAGCCATGGACACTGTGACGGGGTTAAACAAGAGTCTTGAAAAGTCGAACCTGACAAACGATTTACTTTTTGAAGTCGTAAACATAGACACGCCTGCATGCACATTGAAGTTAAAATCAACGCTTAGTAGAAATATTAACAATAAAGAGCTGTTCACAATTGTGGCTGAGGGCCGATATAGCGCAGCTCTCCAAAGAGATACCTTTCACGAGGCACAGCATGACTTGTTCAGCTTAATGTATCAGTTGAAGATGGAGAAATTGGGTGAAAGCTCTTCATCCCCAGACATGTGCTATATTTACAGCAATATCTTACAGCATCAATTTGTTGGAGACACCCAGGCGCGACTGCTGCACATTGCACACATCCCCAACCATAGAGGATAAAATTTCAGCATTACATATGACAAGCCCCATTATGTGAATGTTGCGACTAATTTATTAACCATCATCTCGATATATATAAGAATGATTGAGGTAAAAAATTTCCCATTCGGTGATGGGAGCTTAACAGTGAAACTACACTTTCATCGTTTATAATGACCGAAGCCATTCACAATCTATCGAGGGTTGAGATATCGGCGTAAGAGTGGGCTTGGATCCATTTTTTCATCCATACTACGCACCGCTGTCCCTCTGTTGAAGAGGGGTGCTAGATACCTAGGGAGGAAAGCGTTACAAACAGGTTTTAACGCGGCAGAAGACATTATGGGTGGAAGTAAGACTAAAGAAGCTCTAAAAAACATTTAAAACATACACGGGACGAAATCATCAAAGATGCATAAAGAAAAATGCGTGGTGGCGGAAAGAGATCTGCCAGGAAGAAAGGTTCACCAACGTAAACGCTAAACGTAAAACGAAATCAAAACAGAAGTGCTCTAAGCGTATGAAGCCTATGGCTGTTCATTTTTTTCACTGATATAAGCTGAGGACACTACTCTCACGAATCATAGTGCCACCTCTCTCGACAACTAGTAATCAGCCTATGACTTGTCATGGCGCGTTTCATCCATCCGTGTAGTTCACAATGCTGTAAATCGGAACTGTCCCTCTTTGATATGCCCCCGACACAGGTCTCTTTTGAGCATAGCGACTTTATTACAATTAACCCATTAAACACAATTAGTTCGCCGAGTACCCCTATAGAATTCGTGATACCCAGCTGAGGCCCTTAATTTTTTTACCCGAGCTGCATGCACATGTACGCTAAACTGCGTATGGCCCATTCAGATGGAACGGACTGCGATTGATAGTTACTCAGCATACCCTGAAACCAGCTTTTTACACTCCATATTCAGCCAGTGTGAGGTATATTTAAATCAGGTTAACATCTCGGCAGGAACGGGGTATTATCACCTACGAACTTATTATCACCTACGAACTTTTCAAAAGAAGCGAAGGACACCTGCGTAACCGCCGAGGGCTATTATCAGAGTAAAGATGAAAATGCTATAAAGGAAAAATAAAAAAATTCTAAAAAAAAGATATACAAGTGTTTTGGACGTCTTCATACAGATTTTACATTCCAGGAGAAACTGCTTATGAATGTCATCGATCTGAAAGTAAAGCTCAACCGCACGAGTCCTGAGATCTGCATAAATCTGGGTCTCATCAAGAAGAGGGCGCAAAACCCGTTGTGAATCACATCATGGAGACGTATTTGCGTGTACGTTGAGTGAAACTAAGTTCGCCAAAACAAACAGAAATTGAGAAAGACTTAATACACGCCACAGTAAAATACCCAATTAACAGGGTACAGATCAAACTATACACGGTGCCCGCCGGGTTGGCCTCAAAGCAACTAGAAAATGTGGCTCTTGGAGTCCTACCTAAAAGGATATTAATTGGTATGCAGGACCACGCCTCGACGAATGGAAAATATAAAAAGAATGCCTTTAAATTCGAGAATTTCAGCCTTAAAAATATAACTCTATACGTACATGGCATCGCGTTGGGAGGTACTATGATTACGGACTATTCATCAGACGCTGTGTTCCCGCTCTGCGCGAGAGTTTATCGTAGTCTGGCTCATAATGCAGGTGCATGTGACGAGCTTGGGTTTCGCGTAACGCGGAAAGAATTTGCCGAAGAATTTAACCTTTATTCATTTGATATTAGCCCTGACTTGCCTGCTAGCGTAAATACACACTTAAGTCCACAACAGAGTGGGAATATCTCAGTCAGGTTGGAATTTGCCAACCCTATAGACATTCCTATTAGTGTACTCATGTACCTCGAATCAAAAGCACTAATAGAAGTTGACCGTTTCAGGAACGTGGTCACAGACTTTCAAAAGAGACGCGAATACACTCCAGAGAGTAATGAAACGTGATCGAATCACACACTCCAAATTTATCGGCGTGTTTGCGCACACCATATAATATATATATATATATATATATATATATATATGCCGAATAGCCGCAAAGGAGACAGAGAATGAGACAATAATTAAAAGAGATACAATAAAGAAAGACCGCGATTAGGACGCCTGGCAAATTGTAATCACAAAGCAGATATCCTGACAAGATTTAAAATTACCAAAACTTTTAAGATTATCTCGATGCTTGCTTTTGAAACCTATCTGTAGAACCTTCTATAAATTATCGAGAAATGTGACCCGGTTTGGTTCAATTGTTAGGTTAGGTTATATTATTATAAACGAGAAAGAGCCCTGGGCCGATAAATATATATATAGGCTGGGTTAGGTTAGGATATATTATTATAAACGATAAAGAGTCCTGGGCCGATATATATATAAAAATTATTTCACGAAAGTAACACGTGAAAAATATTTATGATGAACAAAACCACGAAGGAAAGGAAACACAAAATGGTGCTCAAGCGCTTTCGTCTAATGACATCCTCAGGAACACTGAAGTACATAAAGAGTTACAGCCTATATATAGGTTACAGAAAAAAATATATGTTTATTTATATATATATATATATATATATATATACGAGAAATAAAAATAAAAATTAAAAATTAAAGGATTGTGGGAGGAGCATACAAATTTGTAAGGAAAACTATCGATTTTTAGCACAAGATCAAATGAATTTAGTTTTTCCTTACAAATTTGTATGCTCTTCCCACAATCCTTTAATTTTTAATTTTTATTTTTATTTCTCGTATATATATATATATATATATATATATATATATATATATATATAAATAAATAAACATATTTTTTTCTGTAACCTGTATACAGGCTGTAACTATGTACTTCAGTGTTCCTGAGGATGTCATTAGACGAAAGCGCTTGAGCACCATTCTGTGTTTCCTTTCCTTCGTGGTTTTATTCATCATATATATATATATATATGTATATATATATATATATATTAGGGTGGCCCTTAGTTGTATGTGATTTTCTGAAATGAAATATTTTTCCTCCCAACCTCCAAAGTTGTTCTAATCCATGTAAAAATGCTCTGTGTAAATTTTCAGCTCAATCAGACAATATTAAGATGGCCCCCAAAGGCCCTAAAGTTTCAGATTTTAACAATATTGATATTTTTTCATATAAAACCGTTTTTATCTTCTTTACAGTGTTTTATTCGAAAGAAATATAGAATATGATCGAAAGAAAATTCAATTTACAATAATTTAGTTATAACCATTATTTACTTAAAACCAAAATTGGACGAGATATTCACGGAAATTGAAAAGTATCATAAGTGCGTAAAAAAACCGCTTCTGGAAGGTTCTAGAAAGTTCTGCGCCTGCGGCCTATATAAGCGGCGTCCCTCAACACCGCTCATCATTTCAGTTCGAGTCTTCGAGCCAGTAAGGCAGTTTTCTAAGTTCGCTCCGGGTTATTTTGCTGTACGCTCTTTCATTTAGTGAATATCTATTAATGTTATTTCACGTTGTGATATAATGGCATCATCATTAAAGTCCACTTCAAAACCTCCGCGTTGTTTACGGAAAGATTACGAATGCAGTCTCATCGGAAACATAACAAACCAAATTGTAGGAGCGAAACTACCTTCAAATCGGCAAGTACTCAGTGTTCTTTTCTTCAATTTACGTGTAGTTAAATTATCCATCAAAGCAAGTGCGACCTTAGTTGTAAAAGAAGTTCTAGTTTTTTGGGAAAAGGCACGAATTCCCACAAAACGAACTGATCATTGCATTGAAAAAGTTAAGTCACTGCATAAAGAATGGGGAGATTTACAGAAGAGTTTGAGTAGAGAATCAGATGTGGAAACGAATAAACGAGCGAAATTCCTCGATAAATTAGATGATTTATTTGATGTTGCCCATGAGAATGCGTTAAACATCGTTAAGAACGAAGAGGATAAGCAATATTTACTATTGCAGCGTAAGAAAGGACGACCAGGTTCCATGGCTGGCATTGATCGCAAATTTAAAGCGAGTGAAGAAAAAACCAGGAACGCATAGAAAAGAAACAGAGAGAAGAAAGAGAACTTACGAGGAAATGGAACGAAACGTCATGGTTCACCTACCATCATTGTCAAGCAGTGATAGTGAAGATGAAGAAGACAGCCAGCATTCTAATGATCCAGCTGAAGATACACAACCAGGCTCAAGTGATACAATGAGAGTGAGTGAACCAAGTACTTCGGGTACGAGAGGTACACTAGATTTTTTCACTCCACGTCTGTCTGAAGCATTAGACAGATGCAAAATGAGCGACCGAAATGCGGTTCATCTTTTAATGGCTGCAGCAGAAGCTTTCAACTGTAATACTAAAAGCTTAATTATTAATCGCACTTCGTTTCAACGTCGACGGAAAAAATTGAGGGAACAGAGGCAAGCAGAAATTAAAGGAAATTTTAATCTAGCGGTTTGCAACGCTTTGGTGTTACACTGGGATGGCAAGCTACTTCCAGCTTTATGTGGCGTGGAAAAGGTTGATAGACTAGCAATAATTGTTACTTTTCACGGCAGAGAACAATTATTAGGTATACCTGAAATTCCAACATCTAAAGGAGAAGATCAAGCTGTAGCCGTTTACCAAGCAGTGGAAAAATATGGCATAGAAGAAAAAATACAGGCGTTGTGTTTCGATACAACTGCAAGCAACACCGGCCGAATAAATGGTGCCTGTACAAATCTTGAGAAAATGTTTGATCGTGATTTACTCTACCTTCCGTGTAGACATCACATCCTCGAATTAGTCTTGAGAGGTAGTTTTGATGCAGTAATGGGTGCAAGTTCTGGACCAGATGTGATTTTGTTTAAAAGATTTAGGGAAACGTGGTCGGCCATAGACAATAAAAAATACCGTAGTGGGATAGAAGATGTCACCGAAGATGTCCGTGTCAGTATGCTGGAATTTCTACAAGAACAGTTACGCCAGAAACAGCATAGAGATGATTATCGCGAATTATTAGAATTGGCCGTGATCTTCCTCGGCGGTGCCCCCCCGACGAGGAGTCTCATTTCGTATTCCTGGAGCTGTGAGCCATGCTCGGTGGATGGCAAAGGCTATTTATGCCTTTAAAATATATTTATTCCAAGATCAATTTAAACTGACCAAAAAGAGAACGATTCAATCAGAAGAATATGCATTTTCCTTATCCGACTCTATTTACGAGCTTGGTTCCTAGCACCATTGGCTGTGAAAGCTCCGTATCTCGATTACAATTTTTTACTGAAATTAATCGAGTATAAGGAAGTAGATCCAGAAATTAGTAGTGCTGCCGTGAAAAAATTCGCCAACCATTTATGGTATCTGTCAACAGAAACTGCGGCATTCGCATTCTTTGATGATGAAGTCCCACTAGACATTAAGCGAAAAATGGCTACTATAATGATGACTACAGAAGACAGCGATGTAGAAAACCGAATAAAACGATACATTGTTAACAGTGAAGATCTCAACCGTTTAAAAGGAAAAGAATTCTCGGACTTCATTTCAACTGAATCGAAGACATGTTTCTCAAGATTTTCAATAAATACAAATTTTCTTAAAAACTGCCCATCTACATGGAAAGATGATGCCAACTTCCAACGTGGGTTGGAGATATTGAAAAGCATTGTAGTGGTTAACGACGTAGCTGAGAGAGGAGTGAAACTAATACAAGAATATCAGAACATTCTAACCAAGGACGAAAAAGTAAAGCAATACATTGTGCAGATTGTCGGTGAACACAGAAAAAAGTACCCAGATAAAACCAAAACTGGCCTAATGAAGCAGTGAAATCTGGTAACTTATTACATCGTTGTCAGTATGTTATTATTGCCATTTTAAAATAATGGTATTAATGGTATTAATTATAAATAATGGTATGAACAAAATTTGTTGTAAATAAAATTCACTTTCGATTATGCTTTGTGATTATTTTCCCAAACAAAGTTTGCAAATTAATTATAAAGGTTTTATATTAGAAATACCAATTATCGGTGAATTTTGAAACTTTAGGGCCTTTGGGGGGCCACCTTATTATAGCCCAATTGAGCTGCAATTTTGCATAGAGCATCTTTTATATATTGGAAGAAGATTAGGGGTTGGGAGCAAGTAATTTCAAAAGTTGAAAAATAGGGGCCACCCTAATATATATATATAGACTAGTTTTGGCTAGGATATATTATGTCCCGGTTAGGTTCATTTGTGTTAGGTTAGGTTAGGTTCAGTTGTGTTAGATTAGGTTAGGTTATATTATTATAAACGAGAAAGATTCCTGGGAATAATTTTTCGTTGTAGAAAAATTTAGAATAATGCTAGGTTAGGTTAGGTTATATTATTATAAACGAGAAAGAGCCCTGGCCGAGATATATATATATATATAGACTAGGTTAGGATATATTATTATAACCGATAAAGGGTCCTGGGTCGATATATATATAAGCTAGGTTAGGCCAGGATATATTATGTCCCGGTTTAGGTTAAGTTATATTATTATAAACGAGAAAGAGTCCTGGGAATAATTTTTTCGTTGTACAAAAACTCAGAATAAAGCTAGGTTAGGTTAGGCTAACAACAAATTATGACCACAAAGCAGATATTCTTTCACTTCACTTTACCACGAATTTTAAAAAATACTTAACACTGAATGAAACGATGTATATAATTACTTACATTTCAAATGAGTTGTAAGTTGGATCTTGCAATCTATCGAAACTTTCTGCAACAGTCTGCGTTGAAAGTAGGGTGTTAGCGTTCACAGCGTTGAAAAGATAAATTGCAGAGAGTGATGGGACGTCTTCATCTTCAAACAATTCGGGAGAGTTGCAGGACGATTCTTGGTTCATGGTGAATATTTCAAAAGCACTGAGCAAAAAAACATACGAATTGAGGCTCTGAGATGAAAGTGTCCCCTTTTATAAACGGGATCGTGATCAACCTACAGCAGACGAAACGCGAGCTTCCTATTGGCTATCAGTGAATTTTGGGCAGGCTTGACGCGAGGCCGCACAGCAGCCAAACGAGAAAGAGGGAGACGAGGAACTTAACGAGGATGGTGTGTGAATTTATTTATGGTGCCCTATCTAAAATAGGATCGGAAAAATTTAAAGCCTCTGAAATATAAAACCTCAAAAACTGGAAGGTAATTATCCATGAATGAAAAGGAAAAACCACCAGCGCACAAAGTTCTTCAGCCCTTCTAGACAATTCTCCCATCTGTAAAAGTTTATTGGGCCTCAGAATTCGCGTACGATACAATAAATAAATTTTAAAAAAATAACAGAGATGTGTGATGGATGGATGCGGATCATTAAACGCCAAAGTTTATTTCGATATCATAAACTGCGCCAAACACAATTTTCAGAACGGTGTTTAGCATAATTGTGTGTGTATATACATATATCGAGAGAGAGAGAGAGAGAGAGAGAGAGAGAGAGAGAGAGAGAGAGAGAAAGAGAGAGAGAGAGCGATTTGTACATATATAGGATAACCATTGCTTTGCATGGCTTCGGACAGAATTGTTCATTCTCGCGAAGACAAAACTTTTCACCCAGCCATAGACCGACCTACTTTTTAACGGGGTATATATAAGAGAGAGAGAGAGAGAGAGAGAGAGAGCGAGAGAGAGAGAGAGAGAGAGAGAGCGCGAGAGGAAGGGAGGGAGGGAGAGAGACAGGGAGAGAGAGGGCGAGAGAGAGAGAGGGCGAGAGGGAGAGAGAAGGAGCGAGAGAGAGAGTTACAAGGAAAAGAAGTATCTCAAAAGGCCTTGCGGCCCATACCAAGGAGGTACCAATGGCAACGGGTGCCAGGGAAAATTTCCTACACCATCAAATAGTGTGCAAGATTCGGTCTAACTTTTTCTTGAACAGATCCACAGAAGAACTGTTCACAACTTCTGAAGGTAACCTGTTCCACGTGTCACAGATCTTATACGTAAAGTAATTCTCACATACACTAGTCTTAAAAAACCGTTTCAAATCCAACTTCCAACCACTGTTGCGAGTTGGATTATCATTTAAACTAAACACGCCTCTAAAATCGACATTGTTGAACCTGCGTAAGAACTTGAAAACCTCGATGAGTTGACCGCGCAGCCTCCGAGTTCCAGCGAAAAAAATTCAGGGCGCGGAAGCGTCGATTGTAGCCCATAAGCCTAACGGAAGGGATTAACTTTGAGGCCCTCCCTCGCCTGCACTCACTCCAGCCTCTCAATATCTTTCCTGAGGGTGGGCGACCAGAACTGCACAGCATACTCCAGGTGCGGCCGAACCAGAGAACTGTACAGAGAGAGCACAATCTCCTTGTTCCGAAATCGAAATTGCCTCCTGATATAACCCAACAACTTCTGGACTTTCTTTTCCACCTCTACGCACTGTTTCGTAAACTTAAGGTTGCTGCTAATTAGCACACCCAAGTCCTTTTCCAAATTAGTCGCCTCTGATATTACTCCCCAAGATCGAGTAGTCCGACCTGGGATTGGCGTAGCCAATGTGCATCACTTTGTATTTACCCAAGTTAAACGGCATTTGCCATTTTTCGGACCACTCTCCTATCCTACCTAGGTCCGCACACAGTTGCTCGATCGCCTCGGGCGTCCCAACATTGGCCCCAAGCTTGGTGTCTTCAGCGAATTTGGCGATCCTACTGACGATGCCACCGTCGATATCATTTATATAAATGATAACCAACAGTGGCCCCAAAACGGAACCCTGAGGAACTGCGCGAATGACCGATGCCCAACCCGAACTAACCCCTTTAATTACAACCCTCTGCCGCCTATTCTTCAGCTAGTTTTCAATCCACCTACCTACTTCCCCACCGATACCCAGCGCGCGCACTTTCGCCATTAGCCGGCGGTGAGGTACCTTATCAAAGGCTTTCTGAAAGTCGAGATAAAGTACATCAATCGCCCTACTCTTATCTTACTCACTGAACATGACGTGGAAAAACTCGAGCAAGTTGGTGAGACACGACCTATGCCGTCTAAACCCATGTAGGGAGTCCCCAAGCAGCTTATAGGAATCCAAATGGTCAAAGATCCTATCCGCTATTATCCCTTCTAATAATTTAACTACAACTGTAGTGAGACTAATGGGACGATAGATCCCTGGACTTCCGTGATCCCCTTTCATAAAGACAGGGGTCACATTGGCTTCCCTCCAGTCACCAGGCACCTGGCTCGTCTCCAATGATTTGTTGAAAACTGTAGCCAGGTGGGGAGCCACCTGGTCGCGCACATCCCACAACACTCTGGGGAGGAACTGGTCTGGCCCAGGAGCCTTAAAAGCGCTCAATTTGTCTATTCTATCGGCAACGACTGTCGGGGTACACCGAACACTATCTACGCCAGCACTTTCGTGCCTGACGCCTGGCTCGGGGATGACGCGGGTGTCCTCCCTGGTGAACACTCCCGCAAAGTACTCATTCAGCACATTAGCGATGTCCGCGTCGGAGGTCCGCAGAACGCCGCTTCGGTCCTCTAACGGACCTATCACGCTTCTAATGGGCTTTCTACTATTAACATACCTGAAGAACTCCTTAGGGTTCCCCTTGCAGAGGTTTGCCACCCTTAGTTCTTCGTTACGTTTCGCTAGGCTAATCTTCGCCTTCACTTTCCTACACACGCGGACAAACGACTCAGTGTTCTCATGAGAACGATTGGCCTTCGCCCTCCTATACGCAGCTTTCCTATTTCGGATAGCCGAAGCGATGTCACGACTGAACCACTTAGGCTGCGTTGAAGCAGGGGTGACCGGTTTTGATGGTATGGCAGCAGACTGCAGCATCATAAACTGGTCCCCGAATGCACTCCATACGTCTTCAACATCGCCACCGACCTTTAACCCCATCTCACCTACGCTATCCCGTAGGTCAACAAAGTCCGCTCGCCGTAGAGTCACTACGCTTCACTCGAGGGACATAGACACAGAACCTAATCAGACCGTGATCACTTCCTCCCAGCGATTCGTCAACGGTGAGGCCAGTGATGAGGTTGTCTTCGGTCGTAGTACTAAGTCTAGAACGCTTTCGTGTCGTGTAGGCGCATTGACGCACTGAGTCAGGAAGTTCTCATCAGCAAAGTCAACTAACCTCCTCCCTTCAGCATCAGCAGTCCTGTTTTCCCACTTTATGCCGCGACAGTTGAAGTCTCCTAAAAATACACACACCCTGTCCCATAGCAGGCTACGGAGTTCGGTGTACAGGTTTGTATCCTCCTCGAGGAGGAGATGCGGAGGTCTGTACACCAAGTTTAACCTATAGTTCGTCTCTCCCAGGTTCAGATCAACGCCAAGCAGCTCAACCGGACTCAACGTGTCCTTCACGTATATTAGTACTCCCCCCTCCTCACGGGTGCGGTCTTCGCGAAACATTCTACGTATACCCGAGAATCTCGAACTCCCCAACGTAGTTCCTACGATCAGTATGAATCCAGGACTCGGTGATAGCAACGATATCCTGGTATTCTGATGCCAAGAGCGCCCGTAGCTCGCAAAACTTATTCCATTCGACCTAGCATTAAAAACCACTGCACGGAGGGAGTCTTCCCTATTCAGACCGCCCCCTAGCCCGACCCGTTTCCCGAACAGCCAGAGCTGTCAGGAGTTGAAGAGCCCCTCACCAACGAGGTGGCAACATCCGCAGGAGGCTGAGCCCCCTCCAACGGGGAAGGCGGGTCACCCACTTGTACAGTACATGGACGCTCCCTTCAGTTGAAGGTACGTCCGCCACCGGCTCAAGTTCATCTCTTCCCGGTGGGAGCCCATCATCAATTCCCGGGCTTGACCTCATCATACGGTATAGATGCCGGTCAAGCAGCGTGCCTAGCACACCTTTACCCTTGTTATTGAGGTGGACACCATCCCTCTGATACAGGTCCCACTTACACGAAAACGCGTCGAAGGGGTCAACAAACCTCACGCCCAGCGGGACGCACAAGTCTTGCACCCTCTCGTTGATGCCAATCACCTTACTGAACGCGTGGTCACTGGCATTCATCAGCGGTAAAATACCCATCAACATCCCCCTGTCTGTCTTCAGTGAAATGTTGATATAACTTATGCAACAGTTCCTTTGCAACATTGATCAACATTTGCAATTGCATTGCACTCTCTCCTTTTGCGCCCATACTACTGTCCCGATCTTCCCGGGGGTAACAAGACGTGCTCAATACAGTCTGATGCCAAGAATTTAAAAAATCCATGAGTCCTGCCGTTTATCCTCTGAGCTATGGAATTGATGGTATGAAAACGTCTATCTGTAGCTCCACTTAACTACATTACTATATTATTTCTAATCAACTGCATATATTTCTATCCTTAGTATGTGAACTGTCATTGTATGATATCAATAATATTTGTCATATGGACTATAGTCTGCCAATAAAACTTTTCATGTTCATTTTCATTCATAAATATGTTCTTTGTATAGTATTGGTCTCATACCTTCACTAATGACTTTGTATTTGTTTTATATCGATAATAATAGATTTATTAATTAGCGTATGTATTAATCTTAAATTTAGTTATTATTAACAATACAGAAATCATGAATAGGCTTTATTGGGTTCTTAATTAAAAATAACTGTTTAGTTTGTTTAAAACAGAGCTTAAGGGCAAAAATTAAGTTTCACAATTATTTATCTCACTGTAAATTGTAAATATTAATAAAGGTTATTAATTTCAATTATATATATATATATATATATATGAAATAAATAGACTTACCATTACCCTTGGCATTATGGAAGAGGGTTACAAAGAGTTATAAGAAAATGAAGGAGCCACCGCAGTTTTATAGTCGAATTAACGTGGCAACCATAGATTTCATTCAAACAGACCACACAAAAACAAGAATTAGCACAGAAAAGTTGGTGCTTTTTTGCGGGATATAAATTAAGATTAGCGGGCCTTCGATCATATGATTTGTGACAGACGGCCGGGATTAGTTTCGTCGCTCCGGCTTGAACGTTCTCAAGCCTTTGTCTCTTTTCTCAAGGATGGGTACTAGAATTGCATAGCATACTGGAGGTGGGACCTAACCAACGCGTTGTAGAGAGGGAGAATAACTTCTTTATATTAAGAGGCAGTTTGCGTACCGAAGTAACCTAGTATTTTATTAGTTCTTTTCAAGTTCGACGCAATGTTTGGAAAACTTGAGATCACTGATTATAAGCATCCCTAAGTATTTTTCCAAGTCGGTCGTTGTAAGATCCTGCCCATGCAGTGAATAGTTTGAACATCGGTTTCCGTATCCAATGTGCATCACTGTATTTGTTCACACTGAAAGTTATTTGACATATGGTCGACCAATCCTCCAGCCGATCTATGATAGATCATTTTGAATTTTCAAAACACCTTAAATACATATCAGCTAATTTTGATAGGGTGCTTAATATGCCAAGGGAATCATAAATGAAGACACAGATAGAAGGATAAAAACCGAAGGAGGGCAGTTTGGAAATTAAGGATTTGTGCCAGACTCTTTCAAAAGCTTTTGATATGTCTAGCGTAACAGCAAAAAGTGGGCCGGCCAAAAATTGAAAAGTCCTCTAGAAAAAAACTTATCTAAGGTGGGTGCCTGCTATTAACAAAAAACGCCGTTAAGTAGTATTGAGGATGCCAAACAAGATGTATGGGACCTTCAAATCCAAAATTGAGAGTAGCAAAAGTCAAATTATGAAAAATTCCGAATTTTTGCATTTCAGTGGTGGCTCTAAGTAACAACGTGTTTAAGGGTGTATCATTAGCACATAAAGCATATTTTTGTGATTTTATGGATAATAATTGAATGTAACTATGACTCTGGATGTCTTTATTTCCATTAAAACTACATTTAGCATACTGGGTGAGGTGCGCATGTGCCTACTACTACCATAGTACAAGTAATAAAATACTTTCACTTGTTGAATATTTTCAATGCACTGCTTGGCCAGACATTGGTTTGGTATATGTAATTAAAAGAGTGCAGACAGTGCCAGCTGGTAAAATAATAATAATAATACTGCTAATGGATAGGTATGTTTCGAATTGTTTCAATATATCTGTAGCTACTACATACTGCCATTCCCACTTGTCTTTACAAATAGGGAGCTCATCAGCAATAGACCCTGTAGCTCTTATCAAGCGCAAAAAGAAATGTCAGGATGTCAGTGAGGATTGTTGCTTCCTCTGCCAAAGCAGCGCTGGTGACCTGCGCACAGCATCAGCAGAAGGAAAAGCAAGAACTATGACTGTGGGCGATGAGAGAAAGAACCTTGGAGATACCTACTATGTTGATGTTTTACAAAGACTGGAAAGTCACTCCAAGGATGATTTCAATGCATTGGAACTCAAGTGGCATAAATCATGCTACTCTTTATTCACCTCTGAAGGCAAACTCAAAAGGCTGCGAAGTCAGCAGCAGACCATGGGTGCATTGGCGACCACAAAAAGTGCAGGCTCTCAGGCTTTTCCCCCAAAGCGTAGACATTCAACACCAGTGATTGACTGGACCCTCTGCATGCTTTGCCAAAAGAAGATCACAAAGAAACTGCACAGGGTGGAGACAATGGAGAAGTCAGATGACTTGATCCAGCGTGCCAAACACGACCCTGTCATGAGCATACCGTTCTAAGCGGTGATTGATGTGATTGCAGTTGAAGGCTGCTATCATCTGGCATGTTTGGTGACATTTGAGAGACGTACTAGAAAACAAGCCGTGTCAGAGGAGCAACAAGGGCCTGAAAATGAGTGCATGACGAAGCTGTGCAAAGACTTGACAGTAGGCCTGTCTCGTGGTCACGTATACGACATGGGAGACGTCTGGGATAGATACGAGAGTATGTGTAAGACACTGGAATCACCGTGAAATACTCCAGGAGAACAACGTTCTACGAAGATGTTCAAAGGCTGCTTGGATCAAACGCCAGCTATGTACGCCCATTGTCAAGGGGCCCGCTGCTGATTTACCCTGGAGAGAGCTCAGATTTCTTCATCTCCAAAGCACTGGCTAAGTCTTGTGAACAAGGTCCTGTCACCTCTGAGTCAGAGTCTACTGAAGATGAAGATGCTGATGTCCGCATGTGTGCTACTAGCAGCATATTCCAAGATCTGGTACACGTGTCTCTGAAGGTTCGACAAGATCTTCTTGAAACTCCTGGACACTCCGAGACATGGCATGGTCTTGATCAGGAACATGTTGATCGCGTCATACCCGACAGTCTGTACCTTTTTCTACGATTGCTCTTTGGGGGAAAGGATGCTGTGGATGAGGGAAGTGAAGAAGACCAGAAAGTGAAGCAGAGTGTGTGTTTCATTGCCCAGGACATACTCTATGCAGTCTGCAACCGACGAAAGTTGACACCAAAGCATGTGGGCTTGGGTCTTACGCTGCACCAAGCCACCCGCTCAGAAGCACTCCTAGATCTGTTCCACCCGGCAAATCACACTATTGGTATCGACACTGTAAGAAGGATAGACACCACCATCGCTCAAAACATCCTGGAGAGGTATGCTGAGAATGGATGTGTCTACATCCCTGACATCATCTTCAAAGAGGGAACGATTCACTGCTCTTGTGACAACATAGATGTCTTGGAGTCAACCTTAGACGGGAAGAACACCTTCCACAGCACTCAACTGATGGTATGGCAGAGAGGCCACCCTCCACAGCAGAGTCATGGTCAAAAGGGTGGCAAGCACAAAAGATCGAAATCTATCAAACCTGATGACCTACAGGAGTTCCAAAGGCTGGACCAGGCTACCCTCCCATCTGGCAAGAGGCCATCTCTTCCTGGTTACGACACTGACATAGACGACTTGTTACATGAACCTGAGAGGGACCGGGCACGTGCCAAGGACTTGGCCTGGGTGGTGTCACGCATCCATGATAAAGCGATACCCGTTCCAAACTGGGGAGCATTCAATCAATCTGTCAGCACTGCGGATCCACCAGTAACGACCGCCGGGATGTTGCCAATCCTGCAGGCACCAGCAGATTACAATGACACCATGACCACCATCATCAATCGCTTCATGGCCATTTCTGAGTATGTCAGCCAGAAGTACACCATCATCACTGCTGCTCAGCCTCTGTACAGCAGGGGTAAGGAACTAGTCTGGGCAAACTCGAAATTTGCCAACGTGGTCTTGCTCATGGGAAGCCTCCATGTCTGCTTCAACTTTCTGAAAGCCATTGGTCAACACATGGAAAGTGTCCATAAGTCATCAAGTCCCACAGAGGCAGGTGTGTACGCGGCTAACACCATTGAGACAATGCTGGACGGCAAGGCCTACTACCGAGCTGTGAGAGGCCACCAGCTGACGTATGAGGCAGATATTTGAGTCATGGCTGGCTGCAAATGGCAACGGAGATGAGAACGTCAAACAGCTTGCCCTCAATGTTGCTTCGCTTTTCAAAGACAGAGCTGACATAGATGAGATGCGCGATGCTGTTGACAACTTCTCAGACGTTTTGGCAGATGAGAAATTCCAGAGTCTCATGGAGGAATTCAATGCCCAGCAATCTGAAAATACCAACTTCATGCTGTGGTCATCCTACATGGAAATGGTAGAGATCCTACTGGCCTTCATCAGAGCTCAGAGAGATGGCATGTGGAGTCTCCAATAGAAGCCTTTGCTGCAATGCTGCCTTGGCTAACTATCTATGACCACACAAACTATGCACGTTGGGGGCCGGTCTACTTGGCTGATATGAGAAGTCTTGAGAAGTCAGCACCAGAAGTTCATGCAGAGTTCTGTAATGGGAACTTTGTCGTCAAGAGGACGGCAAAGCGCTTCAACCAAGTTCCAGCTGATCAGGCAACCGAATGGATAAATCGTACATGCAAGATACACAATGGTATCATCGGCATCACAAAGAATGACCAAGCAAGAGACAGGTTCTGCATCACATGGTCAGAGCGGTCACGCATCTCTCAAGACACAAGATGCCTCTTCATTCTTCAAGATGATGGTGGGGAAGCCACCATCACTCGGGTTGACAGTCTGCCTTCTCGCACTAGGCGTGACGTTCATGATGTCATGAAGCTAGTTCAGCAGTTGAAGCAGTTTGACGTCTTCAGAGTTCACGTGAGTGAAGCAGCAGGAGATACAGATGCCGCCACTAACATCCCACTTGTTTCACTGGCAACCAAAGACACTGCACTGCACCCACAGATGTTGTGGAGAACCTGCTGACAGCTCAGGATCGAGGAAAACAGCATGTAATCGGCTTCATGAAGGAGAGACTGATTGAACAGATCTACAGAAGCTAAGGCTAACAATGACCCAAAGATCCACTCTAAGGTTAGCCCGAGAGAAAGAAGAAAGTAAGGGGTTAAAAGAAGAGAATATGGGGTTAAGTAAGTAGCAAAACCTATCACTCGTGGGTTAAAATTCATTCAGAAAAGAGAAAGAAGGACACCATCATCATCCGCCGGCCACTGCCGACAAGTCGGAAAAATAGTCGAAGAGAATACTTCCAGCTGTTGCAGACCGGTCCTCCACTCCATCGGGAGGTAGAGGATGCAACCCACTCTGCCGGAAAAGGGTGGAAGATGAAAAGAAGTAATATAATAACGCATTACAAACCATGCAACACATTCTTAACTCGAACACTATCATACCATGCAACACATTCTTAACTCAAACACTATCATACCATGCAACACATTCTTAACCAAACACTACCATACCATGCAAACTACAGACATGCAGTGAAGAGAGTTACAGACATGCAAATAAGGAGAGAGAAAAAAAATAACAAAACGTGGGTTAATTTACGTTACAAGCTACATCTAAGTTCGTGATAGTCTAAAAAAAAATTTTTTCTTGCTGGCATATCACACGCTGGCATGTCACAAGCTGACGTTAGTCGTCAACAGACTCATCCCCGATCACCACCCCTAGAGCTCCTGTTACCAATTGTTTTATTATTATATTAAACAACGTTAATATTTTTAAAATGCCTATCTAAACGGTTCTTAAACACATTAACGCTGGTAGAGTTCACGACTGACGCGGGAAGATTATTCATTTATTAATTATTTTAAACGTAAAGAATTTTTTAGCGATATATAGTAATGAAACACCTGCCACGCAACTTAAATCCGATATTACGAGTATTGCTATTATCGAAAGTGAACAGTTTATCAAAATTTACGTTATCGATTTTATTAACGATTTTGAAAACTTCAATAAGCTCCCCCCTTAATCTCCTAGTTTCGAGTGAATGCAAGTCTAACTCTTCAATCCTATCGTCATAAGGCTTGTTGCGCAATGACGGAATTTGTTTCGTGGCGCGACGCTGAACTCTTTCTAACCTATCAGTATCCTCACGCAAATACAGGCACCAAAACTGAACGGTATATTCTAAATGAGGCCTGACTAGGGACTTGTAAAGGGGCAATATAATATTCTTCGATTTAAATTCAAATTACGCGCTATGAAGCCTAACATCCTATTAGCTTTTGCGCAAGACTCCAGGCACAGGTTTCTAACTTTTAAATCCTTGATACGCGTACGCCTCAATCTACTTCCTCGCCAACGCTCGCCAACCAACTGTCCACCATCCATCGTGTACGTGTAATTACTGTTACGAGAACCTATATGCAAAATTTCACATTTGTCTACGTTAAATTGCGTCTGCCACTTATCCGTCCACTCCATAATCCTATTTACATCGTCTTGGAGCCTATTTCTATCGTCCTCGTTAACAACCTTACCGCCTATTTTAGTATCGTCCGCGAATTTTGACACGTTACTAGTCAATCCTACATTTATGTCGTTAATGTAGATTACGAATAGCAATGGGCCTAACACTGAACCCTGTGGGACACCGCTACCTACATCCAACCACCCCGATTCACTACCATTAACAACGACCCTCTGTCTCCTAGCACGAAACCATTCCTCTAACCAGTTAGCTACCTGACCGCGTATACCGTGCGCTTTAACCTTCGCAATTAATCTTCTATGCAAAACTGTATCGAATGCTTTTTTAAAATTTAAATAAATAACGTCAGCCGCTCTATGCCTATCGTATAGACTTCCATTAAACGATGAAGAAACACCGGTCGAAAACCTTCGCTGATGTGTACAAAGCTACAGTTTCCACCAAGCAGAACATGCAGAAGACCATGAAAGCTGACAGAAAGCTACTATAGCGGCTCCTGAATGCAGGTCGCATGGTGGAGATGGTCAACGACTTGAAGCATGAACTGTCCCGTGTCCCATTTAGTCTGGCGAAGGCAGGAGGAGAGATGAATTCGATATCGAAGTCTGAACTGATGAACATCCTGATGGCTCAACAGACCATAAGCTCAGAGGTTCCAACCTCTGATCTGAAGACCTGTGTGATGACAGCTGGCCATGCACTCATCCAAGCTCTTGGCAAGCTTGGCGGCTGTCGGACATTCGGCGACTATGCTGAAGTGTTCTTCAAGGCCGTGTCGAGTTATTTCAATGAACATACAACAAGAGTTGAAGTCATCTTTGATCGGTACGCAGGGGAAGGATCGATCAAAGCAGTTACCAGGACAAAGCATGCAAGCAAGAAGAAACCGATTCGGAAAGTCATTGATGACCTACAAGTTCCAGTGCCTGAAGTGTGGAAAAACTTCATGGCCCTGGATACAAACAAGGCTGACCTAGCCTTGTTTCTGTCTAACGTCATCACTGAGAAGGGCAGAGATCTTCAAGAAAGATGTCACCTGGTGACAGGGGGTAGCTTCTCTGAAGCCACTGAAGTACGGTCAACCAGGCGACATGACGTTCCACTGCATAGCAACCATGAAGAGGCGGACACCAGGCTCATCCTTCACTCATGTGATGCAGTGTCCCAGGGCTATGAAAGAATACTGGTAGTGTACAGGGATACTGATGTAATGGTGCTGCTGATTCACTTCGTTTGCGCCAAGGTCGCTGAAGTGTGGATGCTGTGCGGAACGGCCAAGAACCGAAAATGCTACCCGGTGCACGATGTATTCAAGAGTTTGTCACCCCCAGTCAGGGACAACCTGGTCAGCTTCCACGTTTTGACCGGGTGTGACACAGTCTCGTCCTTCAGTGGGCATGGAAAAAAAGAAGTGTTGGAAGGTGTTCAGTGACCACCCACTCCTGCTGCACGCCATTGGTCGAGATGGGGATATCGCAGATGTTGAGAAGTTTGTGTGTCATTTGTATGGCACCCCGGAACAACACAGTTGATGACGCCAGAGTTCACCTTTTTGGGAAGGCCAAGAATACTCTGGAAATGCTCCCACCGACAAAGGATGTTCTGGAGCTCCACGCCAAGTGGGCAAACTATCAGGCCAAAATATGGCTCCAGGCTGACAAAGAGCACGTAGATGTTAAAGATCCGGTGGACACTTCAGCCTGGAAGTTGGAAGATGGGAGCCTCCTACCACTGTGGACAAGACTTCCTCCAATCCCTGAAGCCTGCCTGAAGCTTGTTGCTTGTGGTTGCAAGAAAAAGTGCAAGACAGCTAGATGCAACTGCTTCAGGAAAAGGATGAAGTGTAGTGATGCACCGGAGACAGATTTTGGCCGGAGGACGGAGGGCTTAGTGTTTTTTCCTCCGGCCAATTCATTTATTTCAGTATTTATATATGTGTGTGTGTGTGTGTGTGTGTGTGTGTGTGTGTGTGTGTGTGTGGTCCATCCTCTCATCTATTTAGGGTTTATATATTATAGTCCTGCTATTTTAAATTATTAAGTCTTTAATAACTTAAACTTTATAAAAGTCGACTTTCTATGCTTTGTTGTGCTAATTTCTCTAAAAATTCCCATTTAACAGAATATCCTCAGGTTATGGAACTTATGATGTCTTGCTGAATGCTGAGTAAAGTAGCCTATATCAAATCAATTATTAATACAATCACTGATCAATTATAAAATAAATTATTATTACAGTCACTGAGAACTGAAATATTAATACAATCACTGATCACTCATAAAATAAATTATTATTACAGTCATCTGAGAACTGAAATATTCAGATAGGTG
Organism: Bathynomus jamesi; assembly: GCA_023014485.1. Classification (NCBI taxonomy): domain Eukaryota; kingdom Metazoa; phylum Arthropoda; class Malacostraca; order Isopoda; family Cirolanidae; genus Bathynomus; species Bathynomus jamesi. Next base: position 13,217 of record JAJOZX010015326.1, on the reverse strand, counting down.
CAGAAATGAGGTTTTATAGTTTTATAGAATTAAAAATAAAAGTTGTCAGAATTGAGTTTGGTGTACTTGGCACCGCCAGAGTTTAGTGAGACCTCCGGCCGGAGCAGGAGGTTTTCTAAAATGGCCGGAACTCCTGCTCGGCCGGAGCAGGAGGTTTTCTAAAATGGCCGGAACTCCTGCTCGGCCGGAGCCGAAGCCGGAGCTCCGGTGCATCACTAATGAAGTGTACGACAGCTTGTGGTTGTGACGACAGCGGTTGCTGTAACCCAGCTGGACAGTAGATCTATGTCTCTCTTCCGGGCTGAAATCGAGAGAAGCTAGAATGTGCTGTAAGGAACTAGTAACTCTGTTCTTAAGTGATTGCAATCCACACAATTGTGACTGTCAGTGCAGCATTTCGGTGCTGTTCATCAAGAAACGTAAACTTGTAGATGTTACTAGTATGTAAACTGTATAGTTATGGGCCTATATTTACTGCTTTGTGATTTAGTTGTGATAATTCTGTTACTGTGAGTACTTAATTCATGCCATCAAACTTATTAGGCACTAATCATGTTAAAATAAATTGTTTTGACGAACAGACTTGCTCAATGTTTTTTTTCGCCAATTAAAATAAAAAAATCACAATTTTTAGCACAATTTCGGTCGTGATTAACTTGATTTTGACCTTGAGTTGGTAATTCGGATGGAATAAGCGTGCCATCATACTTCTTTATCACTAAGTGTGGCAAAATGAAACATTTGGTCAAACCAATTGGCTCAGAATATTTTTTTTAAATTAAAATCAGGAAATATCATTTTTTGCACAGTTTGACCTCGAAAATGACCTTCAAATCCAAAAGCCAGAGTGGCATCCACCTGCATTTTATTCCTCACCCAGAGGTACATTGATTTAGCATGGGTGCCAGCTATTAACAAAAAACGCCATTCAAAGTCGATTTTTGTATTTTGGCAGGTCCACTAAAATGTTTCACCGAAATCCCGAAAGGAGAATGAATACGATCGTTCCAGGACCAGATATCAAAAATACTTTTGACAAAGCAACTTATAACACTTGATCAGAAAACATGTTGTGGAAGAATTCCAGCAGGTTAGTCAGACAGGATCTATGTTTACGGAAACCAAGCTGGAAATCAATTAATATAAGGTTGTTCGATTCCAAATGATCTACCATTCTCGCAGCAATTACTGACTCAAAAGCTTGTCCACAACAGATTTTGAGCTAATAGGACTGTAGTTGCCAGGTAACTCCTTGTCTCCCTTTTGGAAGACAGCTTTCAATTCCTTGGAACCCTGCCTAGTACAAGGAACTTGTTAAAGATATGGACAAGAAAGTCAGTGATGATCTCCTTTACCTTTTTAAGGACTCGAGCATGAATTTGTCCGGACGAGGCTATGGTCGTTGTCGTCGAAGGGCTTTCAAACAGCCACATCGGACATCAGATTGTCGTCGGTAGTTAATATTAAGTTTAATATGTATATTGTTCCCTCTTATGGGTTCCCTCACCCACTGCGTCAGAAAGTTAGCTTCTGTGAAGCTAAGGCGCCTCAACATCACCCTTGACATCTGAAGATTTAGATTCCCTGTTAATCTTACCACAATTAAAGTCTCCTATAATTAAAGCTAATTTTCCCTTTATGATTTCATCGAGAGTATGAGAGCTCGTGATCCAAATCGGCAGATTGGTGTGTTGGAATCGTAAGGTCGGGATTTATTAATAACTATAAAATAACAATTCATGATGTATAAATGTAAGTTAGGCTTAATAAATGGATTATAAAAAGGTAGGAAATAGGCATATTCTGAATTTAAAGAAGAGTACGTGACATGAACCACGAAGCCAGAACGATGGGTTTAGTTTTGTCCATACTCGCAGTCACATTCAGCCAATCAGGCATAGGTTTGTTTGTCACGTGATACCCACCTCCAGTCTTGCCCAATCATGTTCTTAAAAACAAATTATTTTTCAGATAATACCAGATCTATATAAGTAAGCGATTTAATATCAGAAAATAGGCAAGTAAAGGTAGTTCAGTACTGTCGAGTAGGTAGGAAATTATGGAAATTATTAAAATCATTTATTACTTAGATAATTATGGAAATTATTAAAATCATGTATTACTTAGATAATTAAAAGATAGATCACGTGCCAGGCGAGATTCGAACTGCGAAATCTGGTCGATGATAAAGGCAACGCATCATCAGAGAGTCAGAGTGAGAAAGTTGAGTCAAGAAGAGACAGACAGAGTCGTTGGGAAAAGTTTGTTCATCTTAAGATCGTTTTGCCTTTCCTTCTTAATTTGTTTTCGACATTTCGATCAAATACCGTGGGAAGTATGGCCTATATTAATAGGAGATAATAACAGTAAATGAACTTCATTTTCGACTGGGGCCGGCGACGTGGACTCTTCTCCCGCGGTCCTACAGTAGGTTTTTATTCATTTCACGCGCGAGGCTACATCATTTTTGAAGGCCTACTTGATTTTCGGTCAAGGCTTAACCTTGTCTCTTGAATTATAGTATAACGTAAGTATAAACTTAAAGTAATCTGTGAGCATAAGATTAAAAGTATAAAAATATTAGTGTTTCTTCATATCAAAACAATTTATATTACTGATTAAAATTAAATGCATGAATTCAACAATAAGGTTCGAAAAAAAACATTAATTTACTTAGTTGTGGTTGGGTCTTTTCCGTTTGGGGGCTAACAGCAAATTTTAGTGAAAATCGGTATACTAATGTAGTTTTGGTCACTGATTTCAAAACTAACCTTTTTTGGAGACCAAAACTACATTAGTATACCGATTTTCATTAAAATTCGCTGTTAGCTCCCAAACGGAAAAGATCGGTTGTGGTTAATGGTAAAAGTTGAACTAATAGTTTAAAAGCATCATTGTTGACGTTACCATCCTGAGAGTTGGTGTGTTGTAGTCACACACCAATCCCCGACAGGGAATAAAGATGAATCGACGTGAAGTTGGACCTCAACCACAATTGTTCCGAATCCCGAACCCTTTACGTAAGTTTTCTATATACAAGTATTATGTGCAGACTTGTTTTGCAAATTGAGCTCGACCCAAATGATTTCACAAACAGAGCTGAGGCGTTTTCTCATACACACACACACACACACATATATATATATATATATATAAGTTTTATATGGATCTTTCCTGTTTCATTAACTGTTTCCGATTTTTATGAAAACAAGGTGATATGTACAGTTTTTCATGCTGATTTCAAAATTATAAACCATTTCATCGAGAAATATACAGGGTGTCTCAAAAGTCACTATCTATTTCGGTGACATTAGATGTTTTTTTTAAAAATGCTATACTGGCATAAAGATATGTACTTCTGGTGCAAATTTGTGTATTTAAAAAGAGTTAATTGGTTTATTATCTTGACATGCTTGAACAATTCCTCGAACCTCAACTTCTTACAGATGGCATTCTTGACACAGTAGTTTTTCAGCAGGATGGAGCACCGTGCCATTATGCAATAATTGTACGTGATTATCTTGACAGACGCTTCCCCGGTCGCTGGATTGGTCGTGGAGGAACACAACCATGGGCAGCACGTTCACCCGATTTAACACCATTAGATTTTTTCGCCTGGGGTTTCATTAAGTCTAAGGTGTACACGTACACTGGTAGAAGAATTAGTGATGTAGCCGAACTTCGAAATCGTATTACCGATGCAGTTCAGAAAATAACACCTCAAATGCTGGAAAGTGTGTTCCGGGAAACAACTTATCGCTTTGAACTCTGTAGAGACACTGATGGTCGCCATGTGGAGACAGATAAATAAATAGCACTAATTCTTTGTGGCACTTACTTTGAAATAAATATATTTTTCATGTCTTAAACCAGTTTTTCGTAATTCCCATTATTTTTCAAAATAGATAGTGACTTTTGAGACACCCTGTATAACCAAAAAGTTATGATGTGCAGAAACTAGCAAATGTTTGAAAGAGCGTAGGCTATAGAAGTTTTAAAATAATACGCTGATTCTAAAAATACATTTTTTCGAAATGAAAGTAAATTATAGAATACCACAAAAAGTACTAGAACGGTGTAATCACTGCAAGCATAGGCTAGGCTATTTTTTAAACGGTGGCATTGCGCATCTATTTTGTTCTTCCACTGCAAGCATAGGCTAGGCTATTTTTTAAACGGTAGCGTTGCGCATCTATTTTGTTCTTCCGCTGCAAGCATAGACTATAGTTCAACATCTTTTTACTTTCCAATGACTGACAAATTTAATTTTATAGAATTATATAGGAAGACAGACAGAAGAAAATGCAGTAAATTTTTTACAAGAATATAACTTATAATACCGAAAGAAAAACAGTGTCCTAGAAAACATCAAATGCTAATAAACCTAACCTAACCTAACCTAAGTATTTCTCGATGAAATGGTTTATAATTTTGAAATCAACGTGAAAAACTGTACATATCACGTTGTTTTCATAAAAATCGGAAACAGTTAATGAAACAGGAAAGACCCATATATGGATAATATATATATATATATATATATATATATATATATATGACTCGGTGGTGTAGTGGTTAGCGTCGCTGACTACGAATCCATCGGCCCGGGTTCGAGACCCGACGGCAGCCGGCGCGCAGCAAAACCCAGCTGTTCATCCTTCCACACAATAAAAAAAAGTGGTTGGTAGATAAATGGGTACATGGGTGGCCTAGTGGTTAAGACGCTAGGCTGCTGATGGGGCGTGGTTCGGATTCCACGTTAAACTGTAGGTCTAAGGTGGAGTGAAAAGCTTGACCTTCGTCAGAATGAACAATTCGGGCGGAAGCTAACCAAAGGTACCAAAGGTGTATATATAGCGTGGTGGTAAACGGAGTTAAATCGGGTCTCAGAAGTCGTGAGCTCTGTCCCACAAGGGACAGTATTAGTTCCCTTGCTGTTCATAATAATGATTGCAGATATTGATGCAGATATTAAGGACAGTATTGTACCATGCTTCGCAGATGACACAAAGATATGTAAGGAAATATTGAACGAAGGTGACATAAGAAAATTGCAAAACGACATTGAAACAATATTCCAGTGGGCAGAAGACAAAAATATGAAGTTCAACGAAGAAAAATTCCAACTTCTAAGATATGGTAATGAAAAGGAGCTACAGAAAAAAGGGTACAAAACTATGCAAGCCAAACAGATAACACCAAATCCACAATTTGGGGGTCTTGGAGTAATAATGTCGTCGGATGCAGAATTCAGAGAGCACTATAACATCAAAATTACAACGGCTAGAAAAATAATGGGAGTCATCTGGAGGAGCTTCCGCAGCCGAAAAGCAAACATCATGCTCAGATTATGGAAGAGTCTAGTCCTACCAATAATTGAGTATTGCTCAGTATTCATAAGCCCACACAGAAAACGAGACATTACGAACATCGAAGCTATGCAAAGGACTTTTACGTCTAAGATAGAGGAAACGGAAGGTGAAGATTACTGGTCTCGACTACAATCCCTGGAACTCTATTCTCTCGAAAGAAGGCGCGAGTGGTACACAATAATATACATATGGAAAATACTTGAGGGCTCCGTTCCTAACCTTACAAATGAAATAGAAACAAACTGGAATGAGAAGAGAGGTAGATCTTGTACGGTCCCAGTTGCGGTGGGACAAGGGGCCATGAAAACGAGGATGGAAAATACCCTCAGAATACGAGGCCCAAAGCTTTTCAACGTCCTACCAAAAGAAGTGAGGAATGTCCAGCACACCGACCTGAATAATTTCAAGAACGAGCTAGACAGATTCCTGTGCAAAGTCTCTGAACAGCCATGCGTGTCTGGCTACGAGGGCAGGAAGAGATCAGACAGCAATTCCCTCCTTCACCAAATCCCGCAAATGAGGTGGGATGCTGCAGAGGGGTGGACGCAGGTCGACCCTGAGACGTCGTTGAAACTCGCCTAAAATCTATATCTAATATATATATATATATTAGATAGAGTGGGCAAAAAAAAGGGAGACGTTGAACTTTCGCTGTAAAATCCAAAGTTATGGTCAGATTTCAATATTTTTTTCACAACCGACAACTATGTAAATTTCTTATAAGATAAGCGAATTTCAAAGAAAAGTAATGAAAATTTCGGATTTATTGAACATTTCTTTATTCCACTGGAAATTCTCCATTTACACTACTACAGTAGGGTGTGTCGAATTTTTCAACTTTCAAATTCCAAATATGAGGGGTGCTAAAAAGTTGCAGCATGACTTAGGAATTCTAAAGATATTTTTGTTAATTTAATATAATTTAGTTTTGCTTGGTAAGAAGCTACATAAAAATAGTGACTTTTTTGACTTTTTTGTGGAATTATATAATAATTATTATATTAATAATTATATATGCTGTATATATAATGCACTGCTGTTTTTGCTTATTTCACAGGTTGAAACATATTCATCAGTGTGCTGAAGATTATTTGTCCGTCAGTGCTACCATCTTAACCAGTGGGAATTGACCTACAATGGCTTCTAAAAGGAGGACAAGACTGAGGACATTCACACATATGAGCAACCTAATTGGAACTGGTAGAGAGTTGTTGCCCTCTGAACTCCCAACTCTGCGAGACGTTCTGAAATATGGGCTACTGCTAAGAGAACAAAGTGGTGAGGATGTGAGAAACTACCCAGCAGCCAGTCTTGCAAAGGACATTTACCCTAAAGTGCTTGAAAAGTGGGAACGAGCAAACAGTTCTTTTGTAGCCCCCGTTGTAAATTCACGAGTCACAATCTTGAACAAGATCCAAGAGAGCTGGGAGCAGGCCAAAAACATATCTCTTGGGAGAGGAAAGCTACATGTCAAAGAGGCTTTCATTGCAAAACTTGACAAGCTTTTTGACATCTTCAGTTGCAAGTGTAAAATTGTTCTCTGCTCTGAATTTGGCTGCCTTGCAGATGCTGGTTGCAAAACGAAACTCACATTAACTGTACATGCCCTAGGGAGATGAAGATCCCTGTGAAGGAACTTGCTTTCATTAAAGGTCAGAGAGACAAGTCTGGTTCTATTGGACCACATCAGATTGGCTTGCCAGATCAACCTGAGCACAACAGACAAGTCAAAAAGCAGAAGCGGCAAGAAGACGAAAGAAGAAGGCTTGCTGAATATAAGCAGACAAGTAAGCAGGATGTTTCAATGCCATCAAATGAAATAATTTTCTCTGATGATGAAAATGAAGAACAAATAGCTGATGCTCAAGATGGAAAGGATGGAAGTTATGAAGTGACATTAGAAATACCAAGCACGTCTTCAACTTCCAATAAAAAGCCAGAGTACAACACATTAGAAATACTTAATGTTGCTATGCATAGCATCAGATATGGTGTTGGCCTGCGTGCCACAGCTGCCATCACCACTGCTGCCTTTATAGATGCTGGCTTGATCACTGAAGAAGACAAGAGACTTGTAGTTGATCACAATAAAGTCAAGAGGGCCCAAGAAAAAGTTATGAGATCCCTGGATCATGAATTTGATGATCTTTGTAAGAAGGGTGAAATTGACTGCATCTTCTTTGACGGCCGTCAAGATACAACTAAAGTTATGCTGAAAGCAGACAATTCAGATCGTCAGTTCCCCACCATCATCAAAGAAGAGCATTATTCTGTGTGCAGTGAGCCAGGTGGAAGATATCCCTACCACTTCACTCCTGAGAAAGGCTCAACGAGAAAAAAACCTGCTGAAGTTATTGCTGATAATCTTGTAGATTTCATGAAGAAGAAGGGCATTGATAAAAGCCTGCAGGCCATTGGAGGTGATTCTACAAATGTTAACACTGGCTGGGAGGGTGGTTCCATGCATTGGGTAGAGGTCAAGCTTTGCCGTAAGCTGATCTGGTTGGTTTGTGCCCTCCACACTAACGAGATACCCCTGCGACACTTGATCACAGCGCTGGATGGGAAGACCTTGTCTAACAACAAGTGGACAGGTAACATTGGCAAGATGCTAGACACTGCAACCGAACTTGAAATTGATCCTTCATTCACCAAACTCTCAATTGGAGAGCCTCTTACTTCACTGAGTGACAATGTCGTAAAGGATCTCTCTACTGATCAAGCGTACGGGTATAGGATCACACAGGCCATAAGGACAGGAGAACTTCCCACAGATCTGGCCCTTCTTGAAATTGGTCCAGTGAGCCATTCAAGGTGGTTGACAACAGCAAACAGGCTTTGTCGCATATGGGTTTCAAAACATGGCCTTAAAGGCAAAACCCTCAACAACTTAAGACTGATAGTGGAATACATTGTTGGTGTGTACTACCCCTGTTGGTTCAACATCAAAGTAAAAACTCTTGGGTGGAAGGCCCACGCCACATCTTGTTTCAGCTGCGGCTAGTTAGGCTGCAAAAGAAGGCTGTAGTGGATGCTGTTTTGCCAACCATCAAGCGCTCAGCATGGTATGCATTCAGCGAAATGATAATCCAGACACTCTTGTGCTCAGATGACAGTGAGGAGAGGAGAGCTGGTGTCCAAAAGATTGTTGACATGAGGGGTGGAAATGATGACACACTTGGAGATCTTTCTGTACGTCCCAGGAAGACACCTTCCATCAACCCCAGTGCTTCTTCCGTGTTGGAGCTGACAGACTGGTCTGACGGGGTATTTGAACCTCCTTTGACATGTAAACTGACTACAGCGGAAGTAAAGAAGTTATTTGACAAGCCTATGCAAGTTCCACAGTGGCCCTGTCATGCTCAGTCAATAGAGAGGTGTGTGAAACAAGTCACAGAGGCAGCAGGCAGGGTGTATACACATGAGAAACGTGAGGGCTATATCAGAGGCCAAGAAGCAAGTCGGCGGCTGATGTCCAAGAACGAATCAAAGCAAGACTTGATGAAACTTGTTGTTTAAATATTTTTTTTTACGGATGTCATTACTTTCTAATGTTGTTTTATGATTACAAGGATATGTTTCATGATTACTAGGATATGTTTTATGCAGAGAAACTAAAATTTTCATAGCATTACCTGACATTTTTAGAAGCTAAAATTAATAAATGTTGTTTTCCAAGAGCAATTTATGTGCTTTTTAATCAAACGTAGATTTACCAAGCTAAGTGTTGAGCAATCACAAAAATAATAGCAGATTTGAATTCTTCACATCCAAAAACATATTTTTAAAACCCCTCAGTGAAGGAATTGGCAAAAATTAATTTTCACCTCCGAAATTGACACATCCTACTACTACAGCGTTAGGGCATATCATACTTTTCCGAGTCCGAATTTCACTCTGGTTAATATGGATTTTTATGTAAAATTTAATTCTAAGAGGGGTTTCTTTTGTGCAACTTTTCCCCAAAATCGCGTTATCATGTTCAAAATTGCGGTTTTCTGTTATATGATGAAATACCGAATATTCAATTGAACACAATCTCATATTTTTAACCCTTTGTCGTAATTTGTTGCCATTTAGACACATTAACTTTGCTTAACTCTTACACAGGTTTTAATACATACATAAGAAAAAAAATCTACTCCATTTGAATCTTTGTAACCATTTGGACCCAGAAGGCGAAGTTCAACATTCTCTCTATAGATGGCTCTGAGCAATTACGCCAGTTATAATTATGAAGTAGAAGTAAGTGGACGCCATTTTTTTCGGTAATTTTTTTTTGTAATTTTCCTAAGTTTAATCACCATTATTTTATTTGTTCTGACTACAATTTCATTCTAGAAGTATCAAGGAAGCTCCCTGTTTACTTTTTTTAAGTAACTTTTTTAATAACTGTGAGGAAAAGACTTTATTCAAATTTCGTTTCGAAATGGACACAGTTATCATACGGTTAATTTCTGTCTATCATAAAACGTGTGTCCAATTGGATAGATGAAATGAATTTTTCATTACGATTGTTTTCATGTACTGTTTTATATATATATATATATATATATATATTATATATATATATATATATATATACACACAGCGTGTCCGTAAAGTCATGGTGGGATTTTAAATAGCTATATTATTGCAACGAAACATGATAATGAGATGAAACAATGCCAAATTTAAGAACAACTCTCAAAGTTGTATCTTGTAGTTAGTCTAGGCTAAGCTTAACCTTTATCTCGTAGTTAGTCTAGGCTGTCCACATGCCTATGTTGAACATGAGCGTAATAGCCCGAAAGTTAATGTGTGGTGTGCTCTAGCACGAGATCGAATGATTGGCCCATTTTTCTTCGCGGAACCCACTGTGACGTCACACAACTACCTCGCTATGTTGGAACATTTTGCAGTACCCCAATTTATTGACAATAATGTCATCTTTCAGCAAGATGGTGCTCCTCCGCACTATGCCAACGTTGTTCGAGAATTCCTTGATGAAATATTTTCACAGAGATGGATAGGAAGAGGAGGATGGAAGCCATGGCCTCCACGCTCTCCGGACCTGACACCTTTGGACTTTTATTTGTGAGGTTACGTCAAGCAAAGCGTGTACAGTGTAGCCATTAGGGATATTCATCACTTGCACGAGCGAATCACGGAAGCTATCGCATCCGTCACACCTGATGTTCTTGGGCGTGTGTGGCTGGAATTGAATCAACGCCTAGATGTCTGCAGGGCTACCAGAGGAGCCCATATCGAACTACGTTAAAGAAAGTTATTCTTTTAGAGTTGTTCTTCAATTTGCCTTTTTTTCATCTCATTATCACGTTTCGTTGCAATAATATAGCTATTTAAAAACCCACCATGACTTTACGGACACACTGTATATATAAATAATATATATATATATATATATATATATATATATAATATATTATATAATAAATAATATATATAATATATATAAATAATATATATATATATATATATAAAAATAATATATATATATATATATATCCAACCTTTGTTTGATGAAATTTACAACGAGTTGCGTCGGAGAACTTCTTCACTTCGAAACATTTTGGATCGCAAAATTAAAAGTCTCATTCGAAATAGTCAGTGGAGTAAAAAAGCAAGCTCAAAGTGTGTTTTGAACCTTTCTTCGAAAAACATTAGTGACGATGCAAAAGTGCCCTTGGATTTGGTATGTCCTTTTATATGTTAAAAAACCTACTGCTTTACAATTTGTCATAGTCTTGCTCGTTTGAAAAACAGTGTAACCTTCCTCAGTTTTTAGTTAACATAGTTAAAGGCCTGGTCTATGGTGCTGCGAATATTTCTTACGAAGATAACTTTCCTAAACGTTCCGCAATAGCCTTTCACAATTAAAAAAAGATAGTGAGCTCCATATTACTAAAGCAGACAAGGCTAACACCTTAGTCATTATGGACAAAGTGGATTACATTGGAAGATGAATGAGCTGCTTCAGGACCCGCCACATACGTGAAACTTAGGAAGAACCCACAGGATGATGTCATCAAATCTTTCAATAGTGGCTTGAAACGCATTCTCAAAGATCATAAGGATTTAATTCCCCTTTTTTTTGTCCACTTCACCTGCTTTGCCTTATCTTATGGTCTTATTAAAACCCCAAACCGGGTAACCCTATGCGCACCTATTATTAGCTCGGTGGGCTCTATTACCTATAAACTCTCCAAATGGCTTGTTAATGTTTTGTCCCCCATCTTGGAACTGTCTCTGATTCACACGTAAAAAATTCCATGGATCTCACTGAAAAATTGAATAATGTTCGCATTAATACCAACAACGATAGATTGATCAGTTTCGACGTTTGTTCATTGTTCACAAAAGTTCGATTGATGATATGCTTGACTTTCTCGCCAGAGAATTACATAATTATGATTACCATTACCTGCACACACTGTTTTGGAGCTTATTAAGCTTTGTATCAAGGATTGTAAATTCACTTCAATGGCGAGCATTATCAACAGAGTTTTGGGATGGCCATGGGCAACCCTTTGTCGCCCCTTCTCTCCAATATTTATGGAGTTTTTTGAAATTACTTACATTCCGAGAATCCTGGGGGTTGGCATCCCTTGGTTGCGGTACGTCGACGATATTTTGTGTATATGGCCCATGAATCGTGACCTGGATGACTTCCTCCTTCAGTTAAATGACCAGTCCCCTCCATTAAATTTACTTTAGAAGTGGAACAAGACAACTCAATCCCGTTTTGGATGTGCGTGTTCATAGGGATAGCCCGGTTTTAAGTTTAGTATATATCGGAAAAAAACAAACAATTTGTCCTACGTACACTTTTACTCTGGACATGACACCCCTATTAAAAGGCCATATTTTCCTCAATGTTTCTCCGCGCTCTTAGGATCGCCAGTCCTGAATACATCGATGCCGAATTGGAAAATATCAACGGTATTGGAAGTGAGTTGTGTTACCCATCTGCGTTCATGGAATCTTGTCTTAATAAGGCTAAACGAACCTTCTATCGTGTGAATAATAACACTCGCACCTTGTCAAAGAATATTTTAGTACTTCCATTTTTCTCCGGGCTTCTTAGGCATTGCTAATGTACTTAAACTTTTGGATATCAGTGTAGTTTTTTTCATATAACAATATTGTGAAAAACATCATAGTAAAAAATAGCCTACCAATAATTTAGGCATTATCTATAAAATTGGGTGTAAGCAATGTGATTCCTTTTACATAGGTCAGACGGGAAAGGATTTGCAAACGCGTGTAAAACAGCATCAATATTCCGTTAGAACGGGACAGTTGTAGTGCCCTTTTGTCCATTTGTCAGAGTTATCCCATTGTATTGATTGGAATAATGTTTCAGTTTTGTTTCACTCTAGCACATTGTTATAGAAATATTCTTGAGTCGGCTATAATTCAACTTACAAATAACCTTAACATGAGTAAAGGTCTGTTTCAACTTGATCCCGTTTGCTCTGAATTCCTTCAGAATGGATTAACAAAAAGGGCAGGTTGTTAAATCTTTGGTAAAAAAATTTGTTTTTGTCTGTTGTTTCCCTTACAATTTTATTTTCAATTTTTTGCTGTATGAGTGTATGTGTATGTATGTATGTGTATGGACGTATGTGTGTGGTCATTGCAGTTAAATGTGTTTGTATGTATATGTGTGTATATGTATGTATGTTGTGTGTATATGTATGTATGTATGTATGTATGCAGTTAAATATATATATATATATATGTATATGTGTATGTACCTTACCTTACCTTACACCTCACTCACAAGGTTCTGCGGGATGATTTCTCATTTCGTGAAGGTCAAGCTTGTATATATATATATAT